>AWOL01S0108697.1:0-22936 GCA_000715115.1 Nicotiana otophora
GCTCCTAGGTTCGGGGCGTGACACTCATACCCCTATTGCCCGCTCTCCAAAGCAGGTAGTGCAGGGACTTCATATACCGGGGGCACTACCAGCCCAGCCGGCTGCAGCTTCCCCGGTAGTCCCCGTTATGGCAATTGATGAGCAGAGGAGACTTGAGAGGTTTGGGAGGCTTCGACCTCAATTATTTAGCGGTGCTGAATTAGAGGATGCTCAGGGTTTTTTGGATAAGTGCCAGCGGATGCTTCAGACATCGGGTATTTTGGAAACCAGTGGGGTCTCGTTCACTGCTTTTAAGTTTTCTGGAGCTGCCTTCAGATGGTGGGAGACTTATGAGAGGCACAGCCCGGTCGATGCAGTACCACTTATATGGCAGGAGTTCTCTCTTCTCTTTTTGGAGAAGTTCGTGCCACAATCTCTCAGGGAGGAGCTGTGCAGACAGTTTGAGCAGCTTCGGCAGGATGGCATGTCTGTGACACAGTACGAGATGAGGTTTTTTGAGTTGGCTCATCACGCAGTTTGGTTGGTTCCCACTGATAGGGAGAGGATTAGGAGGTTCATTGATGGACTCACATTTCAGTTGCGATTACTCATGACTCGGGAGAGAGTATTGGGTGCTACTTTAAATGAGGTAGTTGACATTGCTCGGCAGATAGAGGTGGTCCGTAGTCAGTAACATGGAGAGAGGGAGGCCAAAAGGCCTCGTGGTCCAGGTGATTTCAGCGGTGTTCCTTCAGGGGGATAGTTTTACCGCGGTGGGGGTCGTCCTTACAGACACGCTCAAACGGGTCGTCCAGTTCACCGTGGTGCATCATCCAGCCATGGTTTATACGATTCTCATCAGGGTCAGCCATCCCTCGGTGCCCTTCCAGCCCATAGTTCGTCCCGTGCCCCTTCAGTTCAGGGTTCATTTGCACAGGGTGCTTCTAGCAGTTATTCTGGTTCTCGGGGCCCGATTCGGTCAGCACCACCACCAGTACCGGGGAGCTGCTTTGAGTGTGGGGAATTTGGGCATATGTGGAGACAATGTCCTCGTCGCTCGGGAGGTCTAGTGCAACAGAGAAGTCAAACTACGACTTCAGCACCAGTTACTTCACCACCCGCCCAGCTGATAGGCTAAAATATCACCTTAATAATTAGTGTAAAGCGGTTGATGTCAAATATAATAACCCAACTAGGTTGGGGTCGAATCCCATAGGGAATAGGTGTGCAAAGGTTACTTGAGTAGTGTGAAACTTGACTTAATTTGTAATTCTATTCCGTTAGTTAAAACGAATGTTGCAATTGAGTGAAATGAAGACAAGTAGAATATTGTGAGGTTGTAATTAATTTGATTAAAGAAACCAAGGTTGTGTCCCCATTGATGTAATGTAATGCTATCAGTGTTAATATGATATATTTCTAATGGAAAGTCCTTTGATATGCAAATGGTTTCTAAGTGACTACCCACTATTTCCCAATAGTTGAGTAATATCTGCTCTTCAAGATTTTCCCAAATGCAAAAGAGTTTCAATTGATAATAACCAATTTATGCCAAATAGAACCCACTTATTCCTAGGCGATTCCATTAAACAAGGGTTAAAGCTTTGAGTTTTGGTATTCAATTCTACCAAACCCTAGTCCGCTTTTCCAAGTGAAGATAGAGTGAAATGGAATTAGTTAATGTTTGCAACCACTAACATCACATGAAGCATAAGAACTGAATAAATATCAACCAATCATTATGTATATATTCAATGGTAAACACCCATTAACATTACACCCATGTAGGGTCCACAACCTTAGTAATTAAATCTAGCTACTCATACTGAAATCTAAGAACAAAGCGATAAATAGAGTCATAAAGCTTGCAAAGATACAAGATTCTTCCTTCAAAAGTCTCCAAAACAATGGTGCCTTCAATGATCTAAAAGTAATCTCTTTTTCTGACTTAGCTGCCCCATAAAAACCCTAATAAATCTATTTATAGTGAGCTAAAAGTCGGAGCCAAAATTGGACAAAAATAACCCTGCAGATAGTTTATGTGACCGCATAGTGGTCGCAGATCACGTATGCGGTCCGCATATTATTTGAAATCATCACATAATCTCATGTATCCAACCCAGCTCTTGACCGCATTCACATTATGCGGTCCACATATACATTATGCGACCGCATATTCCTTCGCATAAGTGCTTCTCAACTTTCTTGATTTTAGTTATGCGATCACTATGCGTTCCGCATAATCGTTATGCGACCACATAATGGGTCGCATCTTTTTCTCTTCAGTTAACCAATAATCTACTTCAGTCTGTGATGGGTATGCAGTCCGCATATGCTTTATGCGACCGCATACTTGCATCATTTCTGCCTTTTTGTGGCTTTTTGACTTCTTTTCCATGTTTTTGGGTCCTCAAGCCTCATGCACTGCAAAACACCAAAACTTCATAAGAATTAACTAAAAATTCATTGAAAGATGAGCTAAAGTCTATGTAATTGGTATCAAATGTGCCGAAATTCTACGGCACATCACCAGCCAGCTCGGGGTGGGGGTCAGGTAGCTAGGGGTCGACNCAGTTATGCGATCACTATGCGTTCCGCATAATCGTTATGCGACCACATAATGGGTCGCATCTTTTTCTCTTCAGTTAACCAATAATCTGCTTCAGTCTGTGATGGGTATGCAGTCCGCATATGCTTTATGCGACCGCATACTTGCATCATTTCTGCCTTTTTGTGGCTTTTTGACTTCTTTTCCATGTTTTTGGGTCCTCAAGCCTCGTGCACTGCAAAACACCAAAACTTCATAAGAATTAACTAAAAATGCATTGAAAGATGAGCTAAAGTCTATGTAATTGGTATCAAATGTGCCAAAATTCTACGTCACATCAACACCCCCAACTTATACTCTTGCTTGTCCTCAAGCAACTCGAACAAAAATTATCCTATTCTAAACTCTTACCGACAATTCACTAATAGTAGTGACCATAGATGGTATTAACTGTCAGTTAATCAAGCATGTAACTTCATTTATTGACCCTTCTTGGAAGACAAATATCACTTAACAATGCGACCAATCAACTTGTAAACTTTGAGCCTCAACCAAACGGACAAAATGTTATTCACAGCTAAGTGCACTCGTATTCTACTTCAAGGACCTAACTTCTATTAAATCTTGTAGTTTATGCGCGCTCATAACAAAGAAAATCCCCAACTCACATATTTACAGGGGATGCAATCAAACACTCTTTCACTCGGAACAAAAGCTACATGTTACAAGTATCAGTCCATATGCTTGCCCTTATTTTAACTTGTTCCTATCTCAGGAATGATTGGCTAAAGATCACCTGGGACTTTTCACAGGTTGTAATGTAGGTTTCGGGACGGGTTGGATGAATATCTGGGAGCGTCGTGGCTATACCCTCCTTGAACTCTACATATACTTTGCTTCTTTACTACATAGCATTGATCGACCTCGAGTTACCGACAACGAATCACCTCAAAGTGTTTATTCAATTTCTATAAGACTCCACTTTTCTCTTTTCTTTTCTCTTTTTTTATTTTATATATATATAAAAGCATTTATTTTCGGAGCTTGAGTTTCTTCATATATATACAACTTTGAGGAACCATATTTGTTTCTTCTACATACAGTGTTAACCTTTCCAATCTCCACTTTATACCGGCACCCCCAACTTAGTCTTTTAGCTCGTTCTTACTCGTTCAAGGAGGGTTAGGTTCAAAAAGAAGGAATTATTTCACCATGGGGTAAAGGTTTGTAATGTGGTGGCCAAAGAAAAGGTTAAAGGCTCAACGGGAGTAACTAGGGTAGTTTATGTACCCTAGGAGGTCAATTTTTGGCCAAAATTAGCTAGCAGTCACAAAGATAGCCTAAGATCATCTCAGCACCCAACCAATAGCCTGACATTTGCACAACAAAAACCGACCGGGCAAGTTCTAGACATCCCAAGTTAAGCATACGCATTATTTACACAAATCCTCACTCACTCACGACACATGAACTGTTGACTCAACATAGTTTCAGCCCTCAAGTGAATGCAAGGCAACTCACAACTTTTATCACATGATATGTAAGATTCTGAGTAAACATAAAGTCAAAGAGCGAGCCTCAAGTTCACCAGAATGACTAACCATACAAAGTCAAATAAGGAAGGGTACCATTTATTCACCAAAAATTTTCTTACATGCTTGAAACTATACAATCACACCAAACAAGTCAAAACATTCCATGGTTCTACTATTACACCCTGGAAAAGAACCTGGCTAAGAAAAACCAAGGGGAGTTTATTACTAGCTACCAGTCTATGCTATTAAAGAAAAGGGATTTCATATAACTATTACACAAAATATCACACAAAATATCTACCCCACCCCCAACTTCAAGATCATGCATTGTCCCCAATGCATAAAAATTGAAAAGCAAAGTTTAGGGGCTTCCTGGGGCGTCTTGGGGCTTCCTGGGCGCTCGAAGGATCTGGAGTATGCTGGGAAACTATGGTAGTAGTCGCTGAGGCTGGAGCAGGAAGCTCCACTTGCTGTGTAGCTGAAATAGGAGTTTGGGAGCTGCCGGAATCTCCCAGTGATGCCTGTGGGGTAGCTGGATGTGCTCTAGCGACCATGTCAGCAAGTGAATGTGCAATTGCTTTCTGCACGTCTGCTTCCTCTGTAGCCTGAGCCTGTGTAGAAGCATCCTCTATAGAAGCGGCCACCTGCTTACCCTTATAGTCCCGCTGACCCTTAGTTTCCTGTGCCAATTCTTCCTCATCGGTTTCCTCATCTTCAGTTGCTCCGTCATCTGATTCCCTTTCCGACTCTCCAAAATTCTCCTCTGAAGGAGTGTCAATGTGGACAATGGCAGCTGGAGTCTTTGAAGTTTCTACACTCTGTGCCTCCGGGTCTGTCATGAGGTTGGAGAAGTCCAAATTTAGGTCCGGAATGGAGGTTCTTGTGCCCTGCTCACCGCCCTCCGAAAGGAGAGAAGTCAAATCGAACTCTAAGTTCTGCAGCTTGTGCAACTCTATTTTTAGCTTAGCAACATCTATCCTAAGCTGTGACATATCTCCAGCCTCGCCTTGCTTGAGCTTTTCAATCTTCATATGATTTATGCTGTTGTTGAAGCACACTCATTGATGCTTGAGTGGGACCCAATGCTTGCTTGATGAGTTTTGGTAGTTCCTTTGTCAGCCAGTCTACCTTGGCGCTGGCATGCTGAGCTAGTAGACCCAGCTTTGCGATAGCTGGTAAGGAAAACAGTGGCTATGCACTGCTTAACTGAGGCTGAGGAGTGGCTGAGGAATCAGCGGGAGCAGCAGGGGCAACTGGAGTGTCAGGCATTGATGAGAGAGCAGGTGCAGGTGTTGGTGAGTCAGATGCATGAGGGAATGAGATCTCGAGCTGGATGTCCGTTTCCTTGCCTACTGCATCACTTAGCCGAGTGATGTCAATGCGCTGGAGAGCCTTCTCCATACGATCATGTTTCGGGACAGGTGGAACGTTTACAGCTTTGCAAAAAGCCATGATAAAACATGGGAAAGGAAGAGAGGTTTGCTTTTGGTTTGACCTGATTCCCAGCTCCTTGAAGATAATGTGTCCCACATCAATCTTGATGTCCGACATAATTCATGAAATTATGAGGGCCTTTTCAATGTTGATGTCTGTTTCATTCCTAGTTGGCATCAGACGAGAGCAAACAAAGCTGAGCCAATATCGGGCTTCCTAGGTGAAATCCCGTTTGTAAATCTTGTGGTGCGGGTCAATCCAGGAGGGGGTTGCCTTTGCTATGACATATGCTATCCAAGCACGCTCGTTATCTTTGTTGGTTACTTTTGCATCATATTCAGCTGTGCCTGATGACCAGTCCTCAAAGAATAGATCATTGATTGTGCCTGTGTCACAGAGAACCTGAACCCCTCGAACTAGAACGGAGTCCAAAAATATCCTATTCCGCCTTTGCTCAGCATTTCTTGATGCAGCATAGGAAGCATAGAATTCCCTCACAATTGTTTCATTGTAGTCATCTAGGGCATCCGTGAAGAATCCCCATTTCCTCTTCTGAATGTTTTCAATTATGTTAGGGTAGTTCTGTTTCAGACCATTCAGGCTTAACTGCTTCTCCTCGAGAGTGTTTCTCTTTTTTATCCCCTCTTTGTATAGGTTCCATGATTCTGGGACCCCAAACCTCGAATCTTCCCCGCTCTTCCGCCTTGCTTCAACTTGTAGGTCAACTGATGGCAGGATGTCCGTCTGTGCTCCCTCTTCTTTAGACTGGGAGGAGTGCTCAATAGTGTTGCGGGTGGTTTCCGGCTGTTGACACTTATACTGTTGTGCTTGTTGGTTCGGAGCAGCTCTTTTCTTCCCACGAGCAGGTGGTGATCGTGTTGCAATAGATTTCCTTGGTGCCATTCCAGATATCGGAGCAAGACGAAGGTGAAATCTGAGTTATGAGCAAGGTAAATTCCTTAATTCCGATCCTTGATATGTGATCTGCGTGCGTGATTAAAATGATTTTAGCTTTTCTTTCGTTTCTTTTGTTTTTGTGTTTTTGATTTTGTGAGAGTTGTTAAGTGTTCGTGTGTGAGTGGGGTTGACAGTATGCGAAGGATTAGGGATTTATACCTGGACGTTTTGCGGTGGGCAAGTGGTCGCATAACACATTATGCGGTCGCATATGTGTTATGCGATGAGTTTAGAGCTGAGTTATTTTTCCTCCATTCTGTGGTTGCATAACGGCTATGCGGACCACAGAACTTGACTTCTTACCGCAGTTTTCAGACCCAAGTTCCCCAATTTCTCTGACCATGTTTGCGATAACTATGCGGTTCGCAAAGTCATTATGCGATCGCATAGTTGCCGAAAGCCCCTGATCCACCATTTTTTTTGCTTTAGTCTTTGCACTCTGTTTCATGGTAAATTGGGCTACCTGCACTCTAATACACACGTCAACTTGTTCAATCACTGACAACTAAAAAAACAAAAATAATAATTTTACCACACATGGGTTGCCTCCCAAGAAGCGCTTGATTTAACGTCGTGGCACGACGATGTTGGTCCCCTTTTTGGGCTACTCAGTGGTGGGGGTCGGACTATCCTTCAGAGAAATTTTATCTATCAAGGTCTTGTCTCCTATTGTGCCCAGGTAATGCTTAACCCGTTGTCCATTTACTTTGAAAGTGCGAAGTCCGTCTTCCGACTTTAATTCAGTAGCACCGTAAGGGGACACATTCACAATTTTGAATGGGCCAGACCATTTGGATTTGAGTTTGCCCGGAAATAACTTGAGTCTCGAGTTGAAGAGTAAGACCAAGTCACCAGATTTGAATTCCCGTTTCAAGATCTTCTTGTCATGAACAAACTTCATTCGTTCCTTATACATGGTTGCACTCTCATAGGCATGGAGACAAAATTCTTCCATTTCGTTGAGTTGTGTCTTTTTCAGATTAGCAGCTTCAGCCCAGCCAAGATTTAACCTTTTCAGAGCCTACATGGCTTTGTGTTCAAGCTCCACGGGCAAATGCCACGCCTTACCATAGACTAACCTATACGGTGAGGTGCCAATGGGAGTCTTAAATGCGGTGCGATATGCCCACAATGCATCCTTTAGCTTCCTTGACCAGTCGGTCCTGTTTGCATTGACAGTTTTTGCTAGGATGTTTTTAATCTCCCTATTGGAAACTTCAACTTGACCACTCGACTGAGGATGATAAGGCGTGGCCACCTTGTGCTTTATGCCATACTTTTCGAGAAACCCGGTGAAAGCCTTGTTGCAGAAATGAGAACCCCCATCACTAAGGATGGCTCAGGGAGTACCAAACCGCGTGAAAATATTCTTCCTTAAGAATGCGGCCACACTCCTTGCCTCATTGTTGGGCAAGGAGATTGACTCAATCCACTTGGAGACATAGTCCACTCCCGCCAAGATATATTTCATGCCATAAGAACTCACAAAGGGACCCATGAAATCAATCCCCCACACATCAAAGATCTCGACCTCCATTACAAACTTCATAGGCATCACATGCATTTTAGAGATTGATCCTTGACTTTGACATTGCTCACAAGCCTTGACCATTTAATTCGCGTCATGGTAGATAGATGGCCAATAATAGCCACATTCAAGCACTTTCGCGGCTGTTCGATTTCCTCCATGATGACCCCCAATCGGGGAGTTTGGCATGCTTTGAGAATTAGCATCACTTAATATTCCGGAGCACATAGCCGAATGATGTTGTTGGCACAAATACGAAACAAGAAGGGCTCATCCTAATAGTATTGCCTACACTCCCGCAAGAACGTTTTCTTTTGATATGTTTCTAATCCATCGGGGACAAGGTCGCTAACCAGATAGTTAGCAATATCGGCATACCAAGGAGCAAATGTGTCAGACAATGCCAATATGTGCTCATTTGGAAAAGCATCATTGATGTCAAAGTCCTCTTTTGGCCTCCCTGCTTCTTCAAGCCTAGATAAGTGATCCACAACTTGGTTTTCTATCCCTCTTTGATCCTTGACTTCAAAGTCAAACTTTTGCAACAAAAAGACCCATCGAATCAATCTTGGCTTGGCATCCTTCTTCGCCATAAGATAGCGAAGAGCAACATGATCAGTGTAGACTATCACCTTGGATCCTAACAAATAGGCCCGAAAGTTTTCAAAAGCATAGACAATGGCAAGAAATTCTTGCTCGGTCACAGTATAATTCATCTGAGCACCATTGAGAGTCTTGCTTGCATAGTAGATAGGATGAAGGATTTTGTTATGCCATTAACCAAGCACCTCCCCAATGGCTACACCACTAGCATCACATATGAGTTCAAATGGAAGAGACCAATCTGGTGTGACAATAATAGGTGCCGTGGTGAGCTTTTATTTCAACTCCTCAAATTCTTTGAGACACTTTTCATCAAATACGAACGTAGCATCTTTTGCAAGGAGCTTGCACGTGAGGTTTGCAATTTTTGAGAAGTCCTTGATAAAACGCCTATAGAAGCCGGCGTGCCCCAAAGAACTTCGGACATCCTTTACTAAAATGGGTGGAGGAAGCTTAGAAATGATTTCAATCTTTGTGCGGTCAACCTCTATGCCTTGTTTGGAAATTTTGTTACCCAAAACAATGTCCTCATCCACTATGAAGTGGCACTTTTCCCAATTTAGTACAAGGTTTGTTTCTTCACATCTTTTGAGCACTTGTCTAAGGTTGTCAAGACAATGCTAAAAGGAGTCACCCACTACAGAGAAGTCATCCATAAACACTTCTAGGAAATCTTCCACCATGTCCGAGAAAATTGACATCATGCACCGTTGGAAGGTAGCCAGAGCGTTGCATAGCCCAAATGGCATCCGGCTAAAAGCAAAAGTCCCATATGGGCATGTGAATGTTTTCTTCTCCTGATCTTCCAATGCAATGTTGATTTGGTTATAGCCGGAGTGTTCATCGAAAAAGCAATAAAATGACCTTTCCGCTAGCCGATCAAGCATTTGATCAATAAAAGGCATAGGGAAATGGTCTTTGCAAGTGGCACTATTGAGCTTCCGGTAGTCCATGCAAACTCTTTATCCGGTCACAGTCCTTGTTGGGATGAGCTCATTTTTCTCATTTTGTATAACGGTCATGCCTCCTTTCTTTGGCACATATTGCACCGGGCTCACCCAAAAACTATCGCCAATGGGATAGACTACCCCAACGTCTAACCACTTGATGATTTCCTTCTTTGCCACCTCCTGCATGGATGGGTTTAATCTTCTTTGGTGCTCCACACTAGGTTTGCTTCCTTGCTCCAATTGTATTTTGTGCTCACAGATTCCGACGGGAATCCCTCGGATGTCCGCTATTGTCCACCCAATGGCTTGTTGATGTTCCCATAAATGATCTACCTGAACCTCATTCAACAAGGAAGAAACGATTACTAGTAAAGTATCATTAGGGCCAAGAAATTTATACCTTAAGTGTGGTGGAAGTGGCTTGAGTTCAAGTTATGACAGCTCAATAATTGAAGGCTTTGCTGGGGAAGTGGCTCTATTCTCTAAGTCAAGAGAAAGCTTCTTTGGTGCATAAGTGTTAGACCCACGTCTTTCTAATGCATTCATCGATTCCATGTACCCCTCCATGTTTTCACCATCGAAATTTACCAATATCGCCGCCAAAGCCTCACCTAGGCATTCTTCTTCCATCTTCATTTCACTTGCGTCCTCTACCTCATCAACAACATCAATGACTGAGATGCCTTCATATGCATGTGGCAACTTCATACCCTCACTTGCTTGGAAGGTGACCTCTTCATCATTAACTCGGAACTTGATTTCATTTTGTTTCGAATCCATAAGTGCTCTTCCGGTAGCAAGGAATGGCCTCCCCAAGATGATAGGGATTTCTTTGTCAACGGCACAGTCAAGGATCATAAAATCGGCCGGAAGGAGGAACTTTCCCACTTTCACTAGGACATCATCAATAATTCCCACTGGTCTTTTGATTGAACGATCGGTCATTTGCAATCTCATGCTTGTAGGTTTCGGCATGCTTAACCCCGCTTGATTGTAAATGGCAAGAGGCATCAAGTTAATGATAGCCCCATTGTCACAAAGAGCCCTTGCAAAATCTCGCAAGCCAATAGTGCATGGAATGGTGAATGCTCCCGGGTCTTCTTTCTTTTCAACGGTGGTTGTTGCAATAATGGAGCTAACCCAGTGAGTAACATTCACTACTTCATTCTTGGTGGTTCTTTTCTTGGTTATCAAGTCCTTTAAGTATTTAGCAAAACCCGACATCTCTTGAAAGGCTTCCACAAATGTTATGTTCACCAACAATTGCTTGAGAATGTCATAAAATTTCTCGAATTTGCTATCATCAACCCTCCTAGCAAGTCTTTGAGGGAACGAAGGGGAAGGTATAGGAATCTGTGCTAGAGCTTTTGGTGCCTCTTTCATCTTTACCTTTTCATGATTTTCTTCTTGGACTTTTACTCCTTTTGGAAGCTTTTCAACTTCAATAACAATCGGAACTTTAACTTGTGCTTCAACCTCTTGCTCAAGATCATCTACTCCAATAATTTGTTCGTTTTCTCCTTGAAGTATCTTCCCGCTTCGCGTGGTGATTGCCATTCAATGAGTAGTTGGACCACTCCCATTTCCTTTAGGGTTTGCTATTGTGTCACTTGGGAGTGTGCCCTTCAGCTTTGGATTATGCTCTCTTGACAAATCTCTCATTTGCATTTCTAGCTTTTGTATGGATGCGGTGTGTGACCCCACAAGTTCGGACATGTTTTCCATTGTAGTGTCGGCTCTTTCTTGATTTTGTAATATTCTTTTAAGCATGCTCTCCAACTTGGACTCACTTGAAGAACCTTCCTTATAATGCGAGGAGTTAGAGTATTGCCCTTTTGGTGGAACATAGGGGTTTGAACTCCGGTTTGCATAGTTGTTGTTGTTATTTCTCCAATTACCTTGACTTGATCCACCTTGATCATTGCGCCACTGTTTATGGCCTTTCCCTTGCGGGTTAGGCCTCCATTGATTTTGTTGGCGATAACCACCTTGAAAATTATGGACATAGTTCGCCTCCTCGCAATCTTCGGTTGACCAGGGTTGCACATCTTCCAAAGCATTTACCTTTTTAGTTTGGTTTTCAGTGAACATCTTGGTTAACACATTAATGTTTGTGGCAAGACCGGCAATTACTTGATCTCTCTCTTGATTCTCCTCAATCATGTTGGTCAAAGTGGGAGTACCGTATGCAATTCCACCCGTGGTATCTTCCGAGTGCCAAGCTTGATTGTGTTATTCCATCTTGTCGAGAATTTATGTGATCTTTGTGAATGTTTTATCCATAAAAGATCCATCCGCAGCATTCTTTGCTATGGATTGGTTCAACGGATCCAAACCCATGTAAAACTTTTCTAACAAGATTTTGTCCGAAAAACCATGATTATGCGACCTCACTAGGTATAACTTGAACCGATCCCATGCCTTATGTAGGTGTTCTCCCGGTAGTTGCTTGAAAAAGAAAATTTTATCCCTGAGCTCGGATTTCTTGCTTTGTGGGAACCATTTGGCTAGCAAAGCAAGAACTAGTTCAGGCCAAGAGTGAATGGAGTGAGGTGGTAGATTTTGGATCCATTTCCTTGCCTCTCAAACTAGTGAATACTTGAATACCCTCAGTCTTAGGGCATCATCTGATCCGTTGTTCTGTTTGTGCATCGTACACACACCCAAGAAGTTTCTAAGATGTTGTGATGGATCATCATCGGTAGAATTCCTAAAAAATCCCTCTGCATTAAGCATTAGGATCAAACCATGTTCCACTTTGAAGGTAGCAGCGTCAACTCACGGAGGGACAATGGTATTTGTGTCCTCGATGTACTCATCTATATCCGCAAAAGGATTTTCTTCTTCGTCATACTCTGCCATGTTTATCTAGCACACCAAGCAAAGCAAGCAAAGTGTGATGGAATAAAAACGTGAAGTAAAGCACACACCAAATCGTAATTTCAAAACAGTATTCCCGGCAACGGCAAAATTTGATACGCTCAAATTACACCTTAATAATTAGTGTAAAGCGGTAGATGTCAAATATAATAACCCAACTAGGTTGGGGTCGAATCCCACAGGGAATAGGTGTGAAAAGATTACTTGAGTAGTGTTAAACTTGACTTAATTTGTAATTCTATTCTGTTAGTTAAAAAGAATGTTGCAATTGAGGGAAATTAAGACAAGTAGAATATTGTGAGATTGTAATTAATTTGATTAAGTAAACCAAGGTTGTGTCCCCATTGATGTAATGTAATGCTATCAGTGTTAATATGATATATTTCTAATGGAAAGTCCTTTGATATGCAAATGGTTTCTAAGTCACTACCCACTATTTCCCAATAGTTGAGTAATATCTACTGTTCAAGATTTTCCCAAATGTAAAAGAGTTGCAATTGAAAATAACCAACTTATGCCAAATAGAATCCACTTATTCCTAGGCGATTCCATTAAACAAGGGTTAAAGCTTTGAGTTTTGGTATTCAATTCTACCAAACCCTAGTCCGCTTTTCCAAGTGAAGATAGAGTGAAATGGAATTAGTTAATGTTTGCAACCACTAACATCACATGAAGCATAAGAACTGAATAAATATCAACCAATCATTATGTATATATTCAATGGTAAACACCCATTAACATTACACCCATGTAGGGTCCACAACCTTAGTAATTAAATCTAGCTACTCATACTGAAATCTAAGAACAAAGCGATAAATAGAGTCATAAAGCTTGCAAAGATACAAGATTCTTCCTTCAAAAGTCTCCAAAACAATGGTGCCTTCAATGATCTAAAAGTAATCTCTTTTTCTGACTTAGCTGCCCCATAAAAACCCTAATAAATCTATTTATAGTGAGCTAAAAGTCGGAGCCAAAATTGGACAAAAATAACCCTGCAGATAGTTTATGCGACCGCATAGTGGTCGCAGATCACGTATGCGGTCCGCATATTATTTGAAATCATCACATAATCTCATGTATCCAACCCAGCTCTTGACCGCATTCACATTATGCGGTCCACATATACATTATGCGACCGCATATTCCTTCGCATAAGTGCTTCTCAACTTTCTTGATTTAGTTATGCGATCACTATGCGGTCGGCATAATCGTTATGCGACCGCATAATGGGTCACATATTTTTCTCTTCAGTTAACCAACAATCTGCTTCAGTCTGCGATGGGTATGCGGTCCGCTTATGCTTTATGTGATCGCATACTTGCATCATTTCTTCCCTTTTGTGGCTTTTTGACTTCTTTTCCATGTTTTTGGGTCCTCAAGCCCCATGCACTGCAAAACACCAAAACTTCATAAGAATTAACTAAAAATTCATTGAAAGATGAGCTAAAGTCTATGTAATTGGTATCAAATGTGCCGAAATTCTACGGCACATCACCAGCCAGCTCGGGGTGGGGGTCAGGTAGCTAGGGGTCGACCAAGAGGGGGAGGCCGATCAGGCCCGATTCTATGCTTTTCCTGCCAGAGCAGATGCTATTGCTTCAGATGTAGTGATCACAGGTATTGTCTCAGTATGCCATTGTGAGGCTTCTATATTATTTGACCATGGTTCTACTTATTTGTATGTGTCATCGTACTTTACTCATTATCTGGATATTCCCCGTGAGCCCTTAGTTTCACCTGTTCGTGTATCTATGCCGGTGGGCGATACGATTATTGTGGACCATGTGTATCGGTCATGTGTGGTAACTATTGGGGGACTGGAGACTAGAGTTGATCTTTTATTGCTCAATATGGTTGATTTCGATGTAATTCTGGGTGTGGATTGGTTGTCTCCATGTCATGCTATTCTTGACTGTCATGCAAAAACCGTGACGTTGACCATGCCAGGGTTGCCAAAGGTTGAGTGGAGAGGTTCTCTAGATTATGTTCCTAGAAGGGTAATTTCTTATTTGAAAGCCCAACATATGGTTGGGAAGGGGTGTTTGTCATACTTGGCTTTTGTGAGAGATGTTAATGCAGATACTCCTACTATTGATTCAGTACCGATAGTGAGAGACTTTCCTGAAGTATTTCCTACTGACCTGCCATGTATGCCGCCCGACAGGGATACTGATTTCGATATTGACTTAGGGCAGGGCACTCAGCCCATTTCTATTCCTCTGTATTGTATGGCACCATATGAGTTAAAAGAATTGAAGGAGCAACTTTAGAAACTTCTTGATAAGGGGTTTATTAGGCCTAGTGTGTCACCTTGGGGTGCACCGGTTATGTTTGTGAAAAAGAAAGATGGTACTATGCGGATGTGTATCGATTACAGGCAGTTGAACAAAGTTACAATCAAGAATAAGTATCTTTTACCGCGTATTGATGATTTATTTTACCAACTTCAGGGAGCGAGGGTATTCTCCAAAATTGATTTGAGATCTGGGTACCACCAGTTGAAAATTCGGGATTTGGATATTCTAAAAACGGCATTCAGGACTCGTTATGGTCACTATGAATTTCTTGTGATGTTGTTTGGGCTAACAAATTCCCCAACAACATTCATGCACTTGATGAATAGTGTATTCCAATCATATCTTGACTCATTTGTCGTAGTATTTATTGATGATATCCTGGTGTACTCACATAGCCAGGAGGAGCATGGACGACACTTGAGTATTGTACTACAGAGGCTGAGAGAGGAGAAACGTTATGCCAAATTCTCTAAGTGTGAGTTCTGGCTTAGTTCAGTAGCAATCTTGGGACACATAGTGTTCAGTGAAGGGATTAAGGTGGATCCGAAAAAAATAAAGACAGTTCAGAGTTGGCCCAGGCCATCTTCAGTTACTGAGATTCGGAGTTGTCTCGTCTTGGCCGGTTATTATCATCGCTTCGTGGAGGGTTTCTCGTCTATCGCATCGCCTATTACTAAATTGACCCAGAAAGGTGTTCCGTTCAGGTGGTCGGATTAATGTGATGAGAGCTTTCAGAAGCTCAAGACAGCTTTGACTACAGCTCTAGTATTGGTGTTTCTTACAGGTTCAGGGTCTTATACTGTGTATTGTGATGCATCGCGTATTGGTCTCGACGTAGTACTGATGCAAGACGGTAGGGTGATTGCCTATACGTCCAGGCAGTTAAAGATACATGATAAGAATTATCCAGTCCATGACCTTGAGTTAGTAGCTATTGTTCATGCCTTGAAAATTTGGCGGCATTACTTGTACGGTGTCCATTGTGAGGTTTATATCGATCACCGCAGTCTACAACATCTGTTTAAACAGAAGGATCTTAATTTGCGGCAGCGAAGATGGTTGGAGTTACTTAAGGATTATGATATCACCATTATTTATCATCCTGGAAAGGGCAATGTGGTGGATGATGCCTTGAGTCGTAAGGCGGAGAGTTTGGGTAGCTTAGCATACTTACCGATAACAGAGAGGCCTTTAGCCTTGGATGTCCAGGCCTTGGCCAACCAGTTTGTTAGATTGGATGTTTCCGAGCCGAATCGAGTTTTGGTCTACGTGGTTTCTCGGTCTACTTTATATGATCGCATCAGAGAGCGCCAATATGATGACCCCCATCTGCTTGTCCTTAAGGACACGGTTCAGCACGGCGATGCCAACGAAGTCACTATTGGAGATGACGGCGTATTACGGATGCAAGGTAGCTTATGTGTGCCTAATGTAGATGGTTTGCATGAGTTGATTCTCTAGGAATCTCACAATTTGCGGTACTCCATTCATCCAGGTGCCACAAAGATGTATCAGGATTTGAGGCAGCATTGTTGGTGGAGGCAAATGAAGAAAGATATAGTTGGGTTTGTAGCTCGGTGTTCAAATTGTCAACAGGTAAAGTACAAGCATCAGCGACCGGGAGGATTACTTCAGAGACTTGAAATTCCGGAGTGGAAATGGGAGCGCATTACCATGGACTTCGTAGTTGGACTTCCACTGACATTGAGGAAGTTTGATGCGGTTTGAGTGATTGTGGATCGGCTGACCAAATCCGCGCATTTTATTTCAGTTGGTACTAATTATTCTTTGGAGCAGTTGGCTGAGATTTATATCCGCAAGATTGTTTGCCTACACGGTGTGCCAGTTTCCATCATTTTAGATTGGGGCACGCAGTTTACATCACAGTTTTGGAGAGCAATGCAGCGAGAATTGGGCACACAGGTTCAGTTGAGTACAACATTTCACCCTCAGATAGACGGACAGTCTGAGCGCACTATTCAGATATTGGAGGATATGCTACGATCTTGTGTCATTGATTTTGGAGGTTCTTTGGATACATTTCTGCCACTTGCGGAGTTTGCTTACAATAACAGCTACTAGTCGAGTATACAGATGGCTCCATATGAGGCATTATATGGGAGATGGTGTCGATCTCTGGTTGGTTGGTTTGAACCGAGTGAGGCTAGGCAATTGGGTACTGACTTGGTTCAGGATGCTTTGTAGAAGGTTAAAGTGATTCAGGAGCGGCTTCGCACGGCGCAGCCTAGACAGAAGAGTTATGCCGACAGGAAGGTCCGTGATGTTGCTTACATGGTTGGGGAGAAGGTTCTGATCAAAATTTCACCATTGAAGGGTGTGTTGATGTTCGGGAATAAGGGAAAGTTGAGACCTCGGTATATCGGGACTTTTGAGATACTTAAGAAAATTGGAGAAGTGGCTTATGAACTTGCTTTGCCACCCAGTCTATCAGGTGTTCATCCAGTGTTCCATGTATCTATGCTCTGAAAGTATGTCGGGGATCCGTCTCATATTTTGGATTTCAGTACAGTGCAGCTGGACGGTAAATTGACTTATGATATAGAGCCGGTGGCCATTTTAGACTGGCAGGTTCAAAATTTAGATCAAAGAACATAGCTTTGGTGAGAGTGCAGCGGAGAGGCCAGCCAGTCAGAGATGCTACTTGGGAGATTGAGCAGGAGATGCAGAGCAAATATCCACACCTATTTGAGACTCCAGGTATGATTCTAAGCCCGTTCGAGGATGAACGTTTGTTTAAAAGGGGAAGCATGTAACGACTCGGCCGGTCGTTTTTGACTATTGCAATCCCATTCCCCCTTTTACTGCTCAAATTGTGATTTACGATTGTTATTTGGCTTGCCATGGTAATTGGCTTGGGTTCGGTGAGGTTTTGGAATGATTTGGAGCACTTAGTTCCAAGGGTTAGAATTTAAGTTAAAAAGGTTAACCGGATGTTGACTCATGTGTAACGACCCCAGATAAACTTTGCTAAGGAAACTAAGGGTTTGTGGTGCTGAGGTAGATCAATTAGTGCAAAGATTATAGAAATTTCTCGCGGCAAGCAAGTTCGCTGCGGCTCGGACTTTTTGGGTTGAACAATGCACCGATGTGTAAGGAAAATTTTGCCGGAAAAGGGTCATTTCTGCGACCACTATGCGGTCGCAGAATCACTCTGCGGACCGCATAATGTCACAGAGTGGATCAGGAGAGGGGCAAGATTTGAGGAAAATCTGTGGTGCATTATGCGACCGCAGAACAGGTATGCGGGCCGCATAATGACCGTAGACCGGGTCAGTCGCGCCCAGTTTTGGAGGCCAAATTATGCGGCCGATATGCCAACCGCATACCTGTTATGCGATCGCATAACTGCGTCGGAGCTTCCATTCTTTCTAATTTTTGACCCGACCCAACTTCGATTTATAGCCCTTGAAGCTCATCTTTGAGCCAAAAATCTGACATTTTAGAGAGAGGTGAGAGCATTTTAGAGAGATAAAGTGAAGACTTAGTCATTTATCCATCAATTCTTGTTCAAGGTTTGAAGATTTTACAAGGATCTTGCTAGGGTTTCAAAGAGGTAAGAATTTCTTTCCCCAATTCTTCAATTTCGGGTTTGGAGTAAAGATGAGTGATTAAAAGTATGATTCTTAGGTGTAAGAGTATTATGTATACATACCAATAAGGTTGTGGAAAGATTGTTAAGTCCAAATGGGTAAAGATTGGGTTGAAAATAGTAGAAATCTTCATAGACTTTAATTAAAGATTTGAGGGTCGAGTTGATGTCGGAATTTGGTGAAATTTATACGGTTGGACTCGTGGTTGAATGGGCATTCATACTTTGTAACTTTTGTCGGGTTCCGAGACATGGGCCCCACAGGCGATTTTTGAGTTAATTTCGGATTTTATTAAAAAATTAGTATTTCCTTATGGAATTAATTGCAATAATTGGTATTGACTGAATCGAATTAATTGTGGCTAGATACAAGGCTTTCGGAGACAAATTCTCATGGCAAGGGCATAGCGGAATATAGAATTACATGGTTTGAGGTAAGTAGCAGTTCTAAATTTGGTCCTGAGGGAATGAAACCCCCAATTATGTGTTATGTGATTGGTTTTGAGGTGACACACATGCTAGGTGACGGGCGTGTGGGCGTGCACCGTAGGAATTGTGACTTGGTCAAGTTCCATGGGACTGTATATTTGAATAATCTGTTGATATCCGTACATTCTCTACGTGTCAGAGAAAATTGAGCTGAGACTCGTATTAAAAATCATGATTAGGCATATATTGTTATTGTTGGTACCCACTGGGGTCATTTTTGTGGTTGAATAATATGTTCAAATTGTAATTTTTCACTCAGTCATGTTTATTCATTTTATATCATACCTCAGTCTCTCTTATTTATTATTGATGCATCATATCACTATTTTTGGGCTGCTTATCATGATTTCTGAGAGCCCGAGAGACTGGAGAGTTTGATGACTGAGTGAGGCCTAGGGCCTAATTGTGAGGATATTTATGGATCGGGCTGCAGGCCGCAACATGTTTATTGATTTATGCCATGATTGGCTTGATATAGTGCTTGGGCTGAAAGACCCCCTCCGGAGTCTGTACACACCCCCAGTGAGCGCAGGTACCTACTGAGTGCGAGTGCTGAGTGATGAGTGACTATGAGAAATGAGTGACTGTGAGGATAGAGTGACTGTGGGGAAAGAGTGACTGTGAGGTTGGAGTGAATGGGAGGACTGAGTGACTGTTACTCTGAGAGGATGCATTGATTTCATTATTTGCTGCATTTCGGCTGCCATATATCACTATTTTGGAAATTTTAGAAAATATTATTTTCTGTTCCGGTCAACCTTGATATGAAATTTCAGTGAATTCTTAAATGTTGAACTGAGAGCAAGCCTACTCTTTTATATTGGAAAGTATTGTGTTTGGACTTAGCTGAGAAGCTCGTCACTACTTTCAGTTCTTTATCATTATTGTTACTTACTGAGTTGGTTGTACTCATACTATACTCTGCACTTCGTGTGCAGATCCAGGTGATCCCGGATACAGTGGGTGTTGATTCTTTCGCACAGTCGATTTTCCGGAGATTCAGAGGTAGCTGCCATATTTCGCAGGCCTTGTCTCTCCTTCCCTATCCTTTTGTTATTGTATTTGGTCTCAGATTATTATTATAGACCAGGTTTTTCCCAAACTTGTAATGTATAGATGCTCATGTACTCAGTGACACCAGGTTTTGGGTGTGTGTGTATTTCTAATGTTTGTGAGATTTACTCTTAAACTTAATTATTATGTTTTCAGTATTTAAAAGAAATTGTGGGTTATTGATGTTGTCGGCTTGCCTAATATCGACATAGGCGCCATCACGACGGGTGAGATTTTGGGTCGTGACACTCATGATCCCCTTCATCGGCAAAACCTTCAAGAGAGCTTTTTCACCCACCATAAATGATAAATCACGTGCTTTCTGATCCGATTAACTCTTTTGTCTGGACTGTTCTATACGAAGTTGTTCCTGAATCAACTTTACCTTTTCCAAGGAATCCTTCACCAAGTCAGTACCATATAACTTAGCCTCACTGGGCTCAAACCATCTGATGGGCGAACGACATCGCCGACCATATAAAGCCTTAAATGGAGCGATCTCGATGTTGGATTGGTAACTGTTGTTATAAGCAAACTCGTCCAAAGGCAAGAAACAATCCCATTGACCTCTAAAGTCAATCACATATTCCCTGAGCATATCCTCCAAAATCTGAACTGTCTGCTCCAACTGCCCGTTGGTCTGCAGATGAAAGGTTGTGCTGAGCTCTACACGGGTC
The DNA here is from genome assembly GCA_000715115.1 of Nicotiana otophora. Classification (NCBI taxonomy): domain Eukaryota; kingdom Viridiplantae; phylum Streptophyta; class Magnoliopsida; order Solanales; family Solanaceae; genus Nicotiana; species Nicotiana otophora. The sequence continues at coordinate 20,541 of AWOL01S0108697.1, forward strand.
CCCAATTCACTCTGTACTGCTCTCTAGAAATGTGAAGTAAACTGAGAGCCTTTATCTGATATGATGGAAATTGGCACACCACGCAACCGAACTATCTCCTGAATATAAATCTGGGCCAACCTCTCTGAAGTATACGTAGTCACAACTGGAATGAAGTGTGTCGACTTGGTCAACCTGTCGATAATGACCCAAACTGCATCAAACTTCCGCAAGGTCGGCGGCAACCCAACTACAAAGTCCATAGTAATGCGTTCCCATTTCCACTTTGGTATAGTCATCTGCNTGACCCAAACTGCATCAAACTTCCGCAAGGTCGGCGGCAACCCAACTACAAAGTCCATAGTAATGCGTTCCCATTTCCACTCTGGTATAGTCATCTGCTGAAGTAGGACACCTGGCCTCTGGTGCTCATATTTAACTTGCTGGCAATTTAGGCACCTAGCTACATACTCCACTACATCTTTTTTCATCCGCCGCCACCAATAATGCTGCCTCAGGTCACGATACATCTTTGTAGCACCTGGATGAATAGAATATCGAGAACTGTGTGCCTCCTATAGGATCATTTCCCTCATTCCATCCACATTAGGAACACAGATGATCCTGGAGTCGCAGAACACCATCCGCACCAATAGTAACTTCCTTGGCACCACCCCGTAGTACCATTTCTCGAAGAACCAATAAGTGTGGATCATCAAACTTGGGAGCCTTGATCTGCTCAAATAGTGAAGATTGGGCCACAACACATGCAAGAACTCGACTGGGCTCTGAAATATCCAGCCTCCCAAGTCTGTTAGCCAAGGACCGAATATCCAAAGCTAATGGCCTCTCCTCTGCTAAAATAAAAGCCAAACTACCCATACTCTCCGCCTTTCTACTCAAGCCGTCTGCAACTACATTTGCTTTGCCCGGATGATACAGGATAGTAATATCATAATCTGTTAGTAACTCAAGCCATCTGCGCTATCTCAAATTTAGGTCCCTCTGCTTGAACAAATGCTGTAAACTGCGATGATCAGTGTAAACTTCACAAGACACCCCATAAAGATAATGCCTCCAAATCTTAAGAGCGTGAACAATTTCAGCTAATTCCAGATCATGTACCGGGTAATTCTTCTCGTGGGGTTTTAGCTGAAATGAGGCATATGCAATAACTTGCCCCTCTTGCATTAATACACAACCCAAACCAGTGTGTGAAGCGTCACAATACACTGTATACATCCCCGAACCGAAAGGCAACACTAACACTAGTGATGTAGTCAATGTTGTCTTGAGCTTCTGAAAGCTCACCTCACAATCATCGGACCATCGGAACGGAGCACCCTTCTAGGTTAATTTGGTCAAAGGTGCTGCAATAGATGAAAAACTCTCCACGAACCGAAGATAAAAACCTACTAAACCTAGAAAACACCTGATCTCAGTCGCCGAAGTGGGACGATGCCAACTCTGAACTGCCTCGATCTTTTTGGGATCAATGTTAGTGCCCTCGCCTGATACAATACCCTAAAAATGCCACAGAATATAGCAAAAACTCACATTTGGAGAACTTAGCATATAGCTTTTGTTCCCGCAAGGTGTGAAGCACCACTCTCATATGCTGCTCGTGCTTTTCCTTACTGCACGAGTAAATCAAAATGTTATCAATGAAGACAATGACAAACGAATCAATATATGGCCTGAATACCATGTTCATCAAATCCATAAATGTCATCGGGGCATTAGTTAAACCGAAAGACATCACCAGAAATTCATAATGACCATATCTAGTCCGGAAAGCAGTCTTCGGAACATCCGAATCCCGAATCTTCAATTGATGGTACCCCGACCTCAAATCGATCTTAGAGAACACCCTAGCACCTTGCAACTGGTCAATACACATTGGCGATATGAGGTGACTTTGTTCTTAATAGTGACTTTGTTCAATTGGCGATATTCAATACACATTCGCATAGTTCCATCCTTTTTCTTAACAAATAATACCGGTGCACCCCAAGGCAATACACTTGGTCAGACAAACCCTTTGGCTAGTAACTTCTCAAGCTGTTCTTTCAAATCCTTCAATTCATTCGGAGCCATGTGATACAGTGAGATAGATATAGGCTAGGTATCTGGAGCCAAGTCAATATAGAAATCAATATCACGATATGGCGGCATGCCTGGAAGATCTGAAGGAAATACATCAGAGAATTCCGTAACTACAGGCACTGAATCAATCGCCGAAGTCTCTACAGTAGTGTCCCGAACATAGGCTAGATAATCTAAACAACCCTTCTCGACCATGTGTCGAGCCTTTAGAAAGGAAATAACCTGATTAGATGCGCTGACAAACAAACCCTTCCACTCCAACCTAGGCCAAAGTAATAGTCTTAGCATGGCAATCTAGGACAGCATGATAT
>AWOL01S0108703.1:0-18276 GCA_000715115.1 Nicotiana otophora
GGTGGTATTGATATTGAGAGTAATTGTGGTTGATGTCTCTAATGAGATAGCCTAGCCGATCGGGTCGTGATCGGACTCTGTACTAAGAATACGGTGGTACTGGTATTGTGGACAATGGTATATCGATACTAAAAATCTCCTAATGTGAGACATGGAAATTAATTTGAACACTGTCTTGATCCTAAATTGAGGTTTGATGTTGATTAAGGCTTTCATTGATATTATGATAGTCTTGTTTGTATTATTTGTCATTCTATTTAGAGGGTGTTTAGTTATACATACTAGTACTATTCGACGGTACTAACGTCCCTTTTGTCGGGGGCGCTGCATCTTTAAATAGATGCAGGCACTTCCACAGCAGGAGATATTGATCAGTGATAGCAGTACACCTTCTTCCCAGCTGACTTGGTAAGCCCTACTTCATCCCGGGGTCGTGTATCTTTTGTACTTTGTGTATTCGGTTTGAGGTATAGCCGGGGCCTTGTTGCCGGCATTATCATTGTACTCTTCTTTATCTATAGAGGCTCCGTAGACATAGTGTGGGTTGTGTATTAGTGCTGGAGAAAGACAAACTATGTTATGTTATGGTTGTATTACTAGCCCATTTGAGACGTTAAAAATGATGAAACTATTGGAAATAAATTGTTATTGTAGACATGAACACATTTTTATCTAATTAATGAAAATATGTATTATCTCTATTCGTGGATGAGTTTGGGTAGAATGAAATCTAACAGACTTGCTCGGTCGGGTTCACTCGGTTGAGCGCCGGTCGCGCTCCTCGGTTTTGGGGCGTGATACTAAATTGTCAATAGGTGAAATATGAGCATCATCGACCGGGTGGATTATTTCAGAAGTTAGAGATTCCAGAATGGAAATGAAGCGAATCACTATGGATTTAGTTGTTAGACTCCCACAGACTCAGAAGAAGTTCGATGCAGTTTGGATGATTATGGATAGATTGACCAAGTCAGCTCATTTCATTCCTGTGATTACTACTTACTCTTCAGAGCAGCTGGCTCAGGTATATATTCGCGAGATTGTCAGACTTCACGGTGTACCGGTATCTATCATCTCTGACCGAGGTACGCAGTTTACATCACAGTTCTGGAGGGCAGTACAGCGTGAGTTGGGTACTCGGGTAGAGTTGAGTATAGTATTTCACCCTCAGATGGACGGGCAGTCCGAACGCACTATTCAGATACTGGAGGATATGCTTCGTGTGTGTGTGATAGATTTTGGGGGTGCTTGGGGCCAGTTCTTACCACTTGCTATGTTTGCTTACAACAACAGTTACCAGTCGAGCATTCAGATGGCTCCGTATGAGGCCTTGTATGTTAGGCGGTGCCGGTCTGCAGTGGGTTGGTTTGAACCGGGAGAGGCTAGGCTATTGGGTACATACTTGGTTCAAGATGCCCTGGAAAAGGTTAAGTTGATTCAGGATCGACTTCGTACAGCCCAATCTAGACAGAAGAGTTATGCGGATCGGAAGGTTCATGATGTTGCATTCATGGTTGGTGAGCGGGTCCTGCTCCGGGTTTCGCCCATGAAAGGGGTGATGAGGTTCGGGAAGAAGGGCAAGTTGAGCCCTAGGTATATTGGGCCTTTTGAAATTCTTGAGAGAGTTGGAGATGTGGCTTACAGACTTGCACTACCACCTAGTCTCTTTGCAGTTCATACGGTATTCCATGTTTCTATGCTTCGAAAATATCACGGTGATCCGTCTCATATGTTAGACTTCAGTTCGGTTTAGTTGGACAAGGATCTATCTTATGTTGAGCAACCAGTGGTTATTTTAGATAGGCAGGTTAGAAAGCTGAGGTCAAAGAATATTGCTTCAGTGAAGGTTCAGTGGAGGGGTCATCCAGTCGAGGAGGCGATTTGGGAGACCGAGCATAATATGCGCAGCTGTTATCCATACTTATTCACCAGCTCAGGTACTTTTTCTAACTCCGTTCAAGGACAAACGTTTGTTTTAGAGGTGGAGAATGTGATGACCCAAAATGTCATCTTTAAAGTTAATAATTAGTTCTGTGTTCTAGGACCCCGAAAAGCACTATTTATTATTACTCGACTTGTGTGCGCAGTCCGTAAAATTTTCCAAAAAATTTTTATGTGAAAAATGGATTAAAAGGTGAATTAGAGCATTAAAACTCAACTGAGTTAACATTGGTCAATATTTTGAACAAACGGACTCGGATCACTGTTTTGATAGTTTCTGTAGGTCCGTATCGTGATTTGGGACTTGGATGTATGCCCGGAATCAAATTCTGAGGTCCCTAGCCCGAGATATGGAATTTTGATGAAATATTAGAGGTTTTAAAAGCTTAAGTTCAAATAGTGACCGGATGTTGAATTATGTGCAAATGACCCCCGGAATAAAACTTTGATGATTCCAACAACTCTATATGGTGATTTTGGACTTAGGAGCGTGATCGGAATTTTATTTGGAAGTCCGTAGTGAAATTTGGCTTAAAAAGGCTAAAATAGGAATTTAAGTTTGAAAGTTTGACCGCGGAGTTGAGTTTTTGATATCGGGGTCGGAATCCAGTTCAAAAAGTTTTCATAGCTCTGTTATGTCATTTATGACTTTTGTGCAAAATTTGAGGTCAATCGGACTTGATTTGATAGGTTTCGACATCAAATGTAGAAGTTGAAAATTCTAAGTTTCATTAAGCTTGAATTGGAGCATGATTCGCGATTTTAGCGTCATTTTATGTGATTTGAGGTTTTATGAGATTAGGGTGGCTTGATAGATGTGGCTAGTAAGGGAAACTACTAGAAGTCATGAGGTGTGATAAAGATGGCTAAAATGTGGGATGCTATTTCGGAAAAAAAATTCTTTAAAATAAATTGTGAAGGCTCCCGCGGTGAGATAAGAAAATGAGATATTGTGAATTTATTTATGATTTGGGACTACGAGACGGTACCTCGGGAGTGCCCTTGTTGATATTAATTTATGGCCGCAGTTGCCTTTGATTATTTGTTGTGATTTTCTTTAAGTTGAAAGGAAATTTTGTTTGTTTTCACGAGAAACTAATTGCCATTATTTTGTGTAATTAAATGGTGACCTGCTACTTGATTCATTTCCATTGTCATTTATTTTATTATATTATTAACATTTTATCATGCTATTATTATTTTCCAGTAGGGCCTGACCTGACCTCGTCGCTACTCTACCGAGGTTAGGCTTTTGTGGTATACTCATACTACGCTTCTGCACATCGTTTTGTGCAGATCCAGGTACTCCTTACCAGCCCCGACATCAGTGAGTACTTATGCACGGAGACTTCAAGGTATATCTGCCAGCGTCTGCAGATTCCGGAGTCCCCCTCTATTCTTGTTATGTTGCTTCCTTATTTTCTTAGACTCTGTTATATAGAGACATTTGAGGATAAATTCTTAAAAGCTTGTGACTTATTTCTACCGGGTTTTGGGAGTTGAAATTAATTGAATGGTAGTTTATTTATTTCAGATATTTATGATTATTCTGCATTGATAGGCTTACCCAGTCTTAGAGACTAGGTGCCATCACGACCTCCTATGGAGGGAATTTGGGGTCGTGACGATTCTCCACTAAATTCATCTCTCCCCAGAGCGCTCGGACCTCGCCCTCGATTAGCGTTCTATGCTCTCCAGATTGAGCATTTTGTTGAGCTAATGAAGATTGTTGTCTCAGTTGAAGGGGGGCCTCTTCATCATTAACTTCCCCGTCATCGTCAATGACCATAGTGGCTGCGGCCGGCTCGGGCGTGGCCTTCTTTATTTTCATATTTTTATTCCAAGCCGAAGAAGAACGCCGCATTTTTAGTTGCTTGTTCTCTGGCTGGGGACTCCAGGAAGAAGCACCTGCACCGGAGGCAGATCCGAGGGCATCGCTCCGAGTAAGAGCCTCTTGCAACAACCTTGCAGCCTCCGCATGATCGGTCAAAATCTCGACTTCGGGGCAGGTAACAGAACATTGTAGGAGTCTAGAATCAAACAAAAAGGTATGTTTAGCAAGTTTACTTATGTATCTGCAGAGGCGGAAAGTAGAAAGAATCAATTCACCGTGGTTCTTGGCCTTCCACCCATATCTGGAGGCCAACCCTTTCCACCGACGGGTCTCTAGCATAGTAATGTCCAGAATATTTTGAGCCCATTGGTCCAGGCCTTCAACCATTGGTGGTGTCTACCGAGTAGCTGGAATAACGGAAGCAAAAGGGTTAGCAATGACATGGAACAACCTTTTACGGAGAAAGAGATAGATTATAAACTTACGTGAACGGCTCCACGATTCGAGAAAAGATGGAGTTATGGCTAGGATGATATCCCTGGTAGCAATAACGATAAACCGATCCATCCACCCACGGTCATGTCATCATCCATGATGGTAAGCAGAGCATGGTGGCCACACTTGCTGAAATTTATTACTCCCCACGAAAGATTTTGGGGGAATAGAGGTTCATTATATGAACCCGGTTTATGGTTTCCCCCGTCTCCGTGCACAGCCGGCGTAGACAAGTCACCATTCGCTATACAGAAGAGCCTACTTATGCCAAGTAGACCTAGTATCGGTGGCATAACTCCTGAATCATAGGGTCAAGTCCCCCGCTCAAAGAAAACGGGCCTAAAGTGAAGGGGTATGTATAGACATACGTAAAACCCTTCTTGGTGAAGGTTACCCGCTCCGCCAGGTCAGGAGCAATGATTTTTAGGTCCTGGTAGTTACATTCATCCTTCACAATAGGAATACTGGAAGGATGAATAGAAGAAGGATACCTGATTACAGGCCAGGTTCGAGGATTTGTAGAAGGGAACTTCTCTTGGAAGTGGTTAACAATGCTCAAGTGTTTAGGTATGATGGTGCTTACCGTGGGGGGATCAGTATCAACATCAACCTCTTTATCGTTGCTTCTCTTCAGTCCTCCACCGAAGAGAAGACCAGAGTTCTTAAAAGATTTAGTAAAAGAAGCCATAATGGTAAAAAGATAATAGTCTTTTGAAGAAGATCAGAGAGAGATGAAAGCAGAAAGATGCTAAGTGCAAAGAGGATAAAAGAACTTATGAAGTTGTTAGAAGTGAAAGAGGTAAAATGGTACGTATAAGTAAAGATATAGACGGCTAAAATAGTGGTCATGATTACCTCGAGAACCGGTGAAAATATTATTAAATTGTGGGGCAACACATGTTCGAGGTATTAAATGCGAGGAGATGTGCGTCTTATCAAATGTCAGAGACTGCTCAGTGGGTTTCAGAAAATTTTCCGCCAAGAAAGAAATCTTCACCAACTTCCCGATGACACATAGATGTGCCACCGGAAAGCAACGGTACTATTTGTATAGGGTAAAATTGAGTTATATTAAATGACCAAATGATATCATGACATGTGGAACCGTAGACAAGCGGAAGATAAGTCATGTAAGAACTAAGGTCGGGGACAACATCCACAAATGGTATCGGATAGACCCTGAAGGGAGCATAATCAACGGGAGCAGGTCGAATGTTTGTCACCAGATGACATTTAATTAAGAATATTTTCTAGTATTGAATGGGCAGCCGTTGTAGAAAATTTTAGCATTCATGGCCTGCCGTTACACATTCATCAATAGCTCCCTTTATTATCATTTAAGAGGGGCTTGATCATAGAATCTTGTTTCCTAGGTATAGCTATAAATAGTGGCTTCAACAAACATTGTAGACACACGAAATCTCTGAAAACACTTATGCTATAATTTATTCTCAAGCTAAATAATATAACTTTACTTTCTATCTGATATTGCTCTTAATTCTGTCCTCGGAAGCATTGCTCAGGAGCCAGGCCTGCCATTTTCTTTGATTTTAACGGTAAATCTTATTTTTAATTTAATCTATTTATCATTTTTGATCAAATCAGTTCGCTTGTCTATAAACCACGTAACAAATTTAACTGTACCTTTTTACGGGTAAACAATATAGCCTTTCTTTACTATGATAGAATTATCGATTGTTTGAAGAAGCATAATAATCAACACCAATGATGTTCATTCTAATATACAAAATTCGGAACATACCAGAGTCTTTTATTATACAACTAGTCTTAGAGTACGCGCGTTGCACGTGTACTTTTATTTAATATATATAAACTTTTTAAAAATCACATAATGATTACTAAAGAATGTATTGAGTAATAAACAAAATTATTAGAAAAAAATCAAGTCCCTGAACATGATAATATTATTTTAAAAACTCAACAAAGAAAAACATTTACCTCAAAAAGTTCCCAAATTCTTTACTATATTATTCACATATTACTGAAGTTTACTAAAATGGCATGAATGCCACCTTTTTATTAATTTATTTGAAATTGCCACCAATTTTTCTGTTAAAACATTGTATCAACAAATGTTAGAAATATTACTTCACCAATTTACAGCAAAATGAAAAAACAAATCACCAAAATCTTTTTGAGTTCCTCTCCAAGGTATCGTAATACATCTAGACTCTAGTGAAGATCATATTTATTTAAAGCTGTTACCAATTTTTCTATTAAAAATATGAAATCATCAAATGTTATAAATCTGAAACAATATTGCACACACATATCTATACATTAAATTTAAATTAATGTGTGTAAATAATGTTAAAAAGTGACGCTACACAACTCATCCGAACATTAATTGTTCAAACAATTGGAAAGGAAACTTTTTATGTCCTGTGATTCATTTGATTTCCTCTAATCACCCTCAAGCACAACTGATCCAAGCGGCCAGGAGCAGCTACTGGCCTGGACTGATTGTAAAGAAAGAAGCCAAGAGGCCGCTAGAGAAAGGGTTCCGTTTTCGAGTCTGTTTCCGATTCTTCCGACCTTGAATCTAGGTTTCCCCTAATGCCTCCTTGCTGCTTTCAAAGCTACACTTGCTTCCTTCCTTCATAAGCTAATAAGAGATTCTATTATTCTACACTGACTTTACTATGCTTCTTATTAGTTATAGTAACTATACCCTCTGGGTTGAATTGCCACAACAGGGGCCTTCCTCAAGGGAGGAGTTCATACCCGGAGAAAGAAAGCAGACTACTAAATCTACTATTTCAACATATTGTTTGCACTAGTCTCATAGCCATCTCTTTTAACATAACCTTTCGGCGTCTTCCTTTATGCTTCCCTCAAATCANGGTGTGCTGCTGCCCTCAACCGACCTGATCGTCCCAATCCGGTTGTCCTCACGTCAGAGCTCCTTAAGCTTGGGTTCGCTTCGGGCTTGCGTTCGACCTTGGGCCAAATCAAATGATTCAAGACCTGAACTGAAAGAGACTCTACAAACAAAGCTTTCCGGCTCGGCCTTGACTATAAAATATTGATCAAGAAAACAACTCAAGACTGTAGATAAGATCATGCAATTAAGAGCAAATAAAATCAAAAATATTTTATATGACTGTTGATAATAAAAAGATACATTGGTTTCTCAATAAAATTTTTGTATTTTGTTTCCACAATATAGGAGGGGAGGGGGAGAATGACCATGCGAAAGAATATTTTATCAATAATACTAAGTTGGGTAGAAATTAGTGTCTTAAACCAATGCACATTGGTTTGGAGGTTCACAGAAGTAAGATTTCCGGAGTACTTATCGCGTAGAAGGTACTCCCTCCGGTCCACTTTAGGTGATTTTTTGGTTGTTTTCATACATATTAAGGAATTCACCTTTTAGCATTAATTAACAATATAATTGACCATACTAATCTTAATTTGTTCATTAAAAATACAACAAATACTCCTAGGCTCTTTACTCCAAGGGCAACTTTGGAAAAAAAAATAATTCTTTCTTGATATTTGAAAAAATCAAATATTGTGAACCACAAAAAAGGCCAAAAAATCACTTAAAGTGAACCGGATGGAGTATAAAAGAACCAAAATCCTAGGGTTGGAAAAATATTTTTGAAGACAACACCAAAACACATTCTCTAACAAAACATGTCAATTGTTAAGTATATATGAAATATTTTAAGAAGCAATTGACTGAAAAGGTAAATAATATATTCCTAAAATTCCTAAAAAGAACTCATAGAATCCTAGAGTTATTTACATTAGAATTATATTATTAGTCATATTAATTTTTTATTTACGTACATCTGAAACTTTGGGAATATTTTTTAACATATTTTTATTTACCTAGGATTATATAAATGTTTCTTTTTTAACTCCTTATACAATTTAATAATTGTCTCTAAATTTCATAATGAATATATCTTCTCTTATATAAAAGTTGATTTTAAAGTACTAAATATTACATCAAATAATATGAAAAGGATTATAGTTATGTTACATAATTAAAATATAAAAACAATTTGTATAACGTCAAATCTTAATGGATTTTAAAATCCTATATATTTGAACTTCCTACATAGTTCAAAAAAGTAAATATTTAATAACAAAAATTTAATTGATTTAGAAGTTCTAAATATTAAAAAAATAATTAAATTATAAGTTTGTCCCATATAAAATCTCTACCGGTAAGGTAAAATATCCTAGAAAAATATAAATAAAAAAGTTCATACTTGACTTCAAATTCTTTAAATTATATTTTAAAATTATTATAATATACTCTTATACAAAGTTCTTTTTTGGGTAACGTACTTATAGTGTTAACCTATGCTTTATATCTATTGCGTAATTAAGAATCGAATTATCACGTGAAATTCGTCTTTCGAATTTGATAGGAAGAAGTATCAAAATTGTAATTCGGAACGAATTGAATTGGGATTTAGTTGTTCTTCTTCTAGTTGACGTCAAATAAATTTCTAAATATATTTAATTGGTTTTAGTCCTAAATATTAGGATTTCCTAGAATTTTCAAATAGGAAAATATTTAATAACCAAAATTTTAGTTAATTTTAAAGTCATGTATATTAGGAAAGTAATAAATGACTATTGCTAAATAGTAGAAAAATAACTAAGTCTATTTCTAAATATTATAAAATAATTAAATGACTATTATATCTGGTGTGAACTTTATTTTTAAAGGGCAAAAAAGGCGAACGACATTTCGCTAAGAGCCTTCGTGCTTTTAGTATAATATAGATAATATAGAATTGAAGTCATCGAGATGGAGAGAGTTATGGCGTTAGAGTTTTGTTTAGAAATGGAGATTTAAAGATTACATAAAGATATTAAAGATAAAACAGTAAAATTATTGGTCAAACTAAAAGTACTTATAAGCTGAAAATGGAGATGATATCAACTTATGACTTGTGGCTTATTTTGGATATAAGCACTTAGTTTATAAGCACTTTTAATATTTTTTAAATGCGTAAAATAAATCTAAAAATGCTTATAAGCTAGTTTGGCCAGCTTATAAGCTTACTAAAACAGCTTCTAAATTTTAGAATCTTGTATAAGTTTCAAACTTCAAGAGACAATCTTGGAGTTTAATTTGTGTAAGTTTTGAACTTCAGGTTAATGTCCTGAAGTTCCACTTGCAGCACTTTGAACTCCCAAAAAAAAAAAAAAAAAAAAAAAAAAAAAAAAAAAAAAGTTCGTGTGGCTATTGCGACTATTTTTTTAACTATTTTGCAATTACTAGCTATATTTCAGTTAGCAACCTTAAGAGTGGCAACTTTGTAATTGTTTTAATTTATGTGATGTAATTTAACTGGATATAGAGTTCAATAAATAGAAGATGACTATTGTCAGCACCTAAATATATACCAAGTGAAGATTTTACCGTCCACTAGTTAGCTTTTCAATGAAAAAATGGTAAAATAAAATAAAAAGTCAAAAATGATCTCACATATCTCAACTTGTCTTTTCACATTGATAACTTTTAAATTTAGTAGGTCGAAATCTTAAAAGTAAAGGATTATCAAATTTAAAAATGCGTCACTCTTTTTATAACGGACTGACAAAAAAATTGTATCACATAAACAAAAAAGAGGAGTATCATTTTTAACTCACTACCTATGAAGCAGAGTCCATTAATTTTTGAAAGATCTATAGTAAGGATTTTATGGGGCACCTATTTGGATGCTCCACTATCTATCCCATTAAGTTTTGAAAGAACAACAGTAAAAGTTTCATGATGCAGCTTATTTGGATGCTCTCATTTAACCTATAGCCAAATTTTTTTTAAAAACTTAATTGGTTGATGTATAATAGTATGTTTCGAATCTATTGTAAAGCATGCATAGTAGTGTGTTTCGAATCTATTATAAAGCAAGTGGGTCTTGAATTTCAAATATGAAAAGATCACCTTTTTTGCAATCTTGAAAAAGTTAGTCATGAATTTCAAATATCATAATTGAGTTTAAATTAAGTGAGATTTATTGAAAAAACTTTAAAATATTTGTAGGCTTGAAGAAGTGAATCTTGAATTTTTAATATGGAAGTTGAGTTTAAATCAAGGAGTTGTTGAAAAATCTTGAAAATATTGATAGCGATGAAAATTGGTAGTTCGAACTTCAGAAAAATTAATTTTGAAGTTTGACCTTGGCCGGCCAAACTTCATATTTATAGAGGAAGAAGGACATGAGATGCATGGACTTCATGTATACGTGCCTGAAGTTCACCTATATATGACTGAAATTGATGCATAAGTACCTAAAGTCCAGTCATGTATGCGACCTTCCAACTTCAGACGAAATTTATAATTTTAGAAGCAATTTTTTTGCAATTTCAGTCCCAAATGTTTGATGTTGTTTCCAAAATGGCTAAACTTGCAAAATTTTATAAACTTCAACCACGACTTAAATGGGGTTTTTGCATCTATACCCGGTTTTGGGGTCACAATTGAACCTATACCCACTTTACAAAAACGTTTGCAAGCGTACCCAGTTTACGATCAACTTCAGACTTATCGGGTCTGAAGTTAAAAAAAATAGTTTGAAGTGAAAAAATTGCACTTCAAATGCACTTAAGGCCAAATAGGTTTGAAGTGCAACCAATGGTTTCATGCACTTAAGGCTAATAAGTCTGAAGTGAAACATTGCACTTCAGATGCACTTAAGGCCAATAAGTCTAAAGTGAAAAATTGCACTTCAGATGCACTTAAGGCCAAAAAGTCTGAAGTACAACAAACGTTTTCATTCACTTAAGGCCAATAAGTCTGAAGTGAAAATTTGCACTTCAGATGCACTTAAGGCCAAATAAGTCTGAAGTGTAACTAATGATTTCATGCACTTAAGGCCAATAAGTCTGATGTAAAAAATTGCATTTCAGATACACTTAATGCCAAAAGGTGTGAAGTGCAACAAACGTTTTGCTACACTTAAGGCCAATAAGTCTGAAGTGAAAGATTGCACTTCAGATGTACTTAAGGCCAAAAAGTCTGAAGTGCAACAAACGTTTTGCTACACTTAAGGCCAATAAGTCTGAAGTAAAAAATTACACTTCAGATGCACTTAAGGCCAAAAGGTCTGAAGTGCAACAAACGTTTTGCTACAGTTAAGGCTAATAAGCCTGAAGTGAAAAGTTGCACTTCAGATGCATTTAAGGCCAAAAGGTCTGAAGTGCAACCAACATTTTTATGCACTTAAGGCCAAATAGGCCTGAAGTGCAAATTGCCCAGAAACACAAATTTGTTCTTCGAATTATAACAATTCAATATATTATTTAATACCTAATTCTACTCCAAATGAGCTCAAATTTGAAACATAACCTCCAAATATCATTAGGAATAAACCCCAATTATCAATTTATCAAACAACAATAAATCTAATGAACTCATTTTGCAACTAAGAAAAAGAAAAAGAAGAAACCCTAAGCAATAGTAAAAACTAAAGCATCGTAACAGCTCACTATTGTAAAATATCATAAACTATATTAAAATATATTTACAACCACCATATAAAATCATTGTCACCTGAAGAAGAAGGAGGAGGAGGAGGAGGAGTAAACGAAAGAGGAGAAGGAGGAGGAGAAAGAGACGTGAAATTGTTTAAAAGTGGGTACAGGTTAAAACTTTTTTAAAAAATAAGTATAGGTTAAATGGGGGCGACCAAAGAGTCCAGAACCCATTTGTGATTTTTTTGGACAAGTGTGACGAAAATGTGTGTTAAAAAAAAAGAGTGACATTTTTATATATAGCGCTCTTTAAAAGGGCGCTATGCTTTAACGGAGTTTTGGCCGTTAAAGTATAGCGCTCTTTAAAAGAGCGCTATATATATATAACGCTCTTTTAAACCGCGCTATACAACTGATAAGACAGCTATGCATAGCGCGATATATAACCGTGTTATATATGTATAGCGCAGTTATATACCGTGCTATACATAGATAAATAAATGGTCCCCCTCATTCTTCCCCACACTCAAACCAGACGCCCCCCTCCCCCAAATTAAAAATTCTTAACCGACCCCTCCCCCCAAAATTCCTTCTAAAAAGATTGTAGTGGACCCCACCCGTCATACAAAAAGATAAGATTGTAGGTCCCACATCCTGGCCAAGCCTTCTACTGTTGTGGTTTCCTCGTTTCGGACTCAAATTTTTAATTCATCGACTTTCCGAAAAATATAAATCAAGATATTTTAATTTAGTTTATGTCGAAACTCGTATAATAATGCATATTAGTTGTTTTGAATGTGTTTTCATGTTGTTTTGTGTTTTTATTTTTTGCGATTAAACTATTATATTATTTTTATCCAGACTAAGATATTAGTGTTTTGTGTTTGTTTTGTGATTAAAATATATTTATTGTTTTTATCTAGTTTAGATTATTTATTTGCTTAAATACTAATGCCCTTTTAGCGTAGTAAAATGTAGAGCCTTTTAGCGTAGAATCCTTGTAGTTTAAGTATCTTTTATACTGATAGATCAAATACAAACTATGTCCAATTAAATATGATAAAAATTAATTATTTGATTTACAAAACAAACATACAAAATTATGAAAATATTAAAATTGACACACACAAGAATTCAGGATAGCTTGGTGCTATATCGAGCTTGGAACCCATAGGTATATACTCTATCAAATTAAATATGATAAAAATTAATTATTTAATTTACAAAACAAACATACAAAAATATGAAAATATTAAAATTGACACACAAAAGAATTCAGAATAGCTTGGTGCTATTGGGCCACAAATATCGAGCCCGAAACCCATAGGTATATACTCTATCCAATTAAATATAAAATAAATTAATTATTTAATTTACAAAACAAACATACAAAATTATGAAAATATTAAAATTGACACACACAAGAATTCAGGATAGCTTGGTGCTACTGGGCCTCAAATATCGAACCTGAAACTCATAGGTATATACTATGTCCAATTAAATATGATACAAATTAATTATTTAATTTAAAAAACAAACATACAAAATTACAAAAATAATAAAATTAACACACACAAGAACTCAAGATAGTTTGGTCCTACTGGGCATTAAATATCGAGCCTCGAACCCACAGGTATATACTTTGTCCAATTAAATATGATAAAAAACTTATTTAATTAACAAAACAAACATACAAAATTACGAAAATAATAAAATTGACACACACAAGAACTCATGATAGCTTGGTCCTACAGGGCATCGAATATCGAGCCTGGAACCCATAGGTATATACTCTGTCCAACTAAATATGAAAAAAAATAATTATTTCATTTAAGAAACAAACATACAAAATTATGAAAATATTAAAATTGAAAAACACAAGAATTCAAGATAGCTTGGTGCTAGTGGGCCTAGAATATCGAGCCTGGAACCCAAAGGTATATACTCTGTCCAATTAAATATGATAAAAATTAATTATTTAATTTATAAAACAAGCATACAAAATTATGAAAATATTAAAATTGACACACACAAGAATTCGGGATAGCTTGGTGCTACTGTGCCTCACATATCGAGCCTCGAACCCATAGGTATATACTCTGTCCAATTAAATATGATAAAAATCAATTATTTAATTTACAAAATAAACATACAAAATTATGAAACTATTAAAATTGACACACATAAGAATTCAGGATAGCTTGGTGCTACTGGGTCTCAAATATCGAGCCTGGAAACCATAGGTATATACTCTGTCCAATTAAATATGATAAAAAATAATTATTTAATTTACAAAATAAACATACAAAATTATGAAAATAATAAAATTAACACACACAAGAACTCAGGATAGCTTGGTCCTACGGGGCATCAAATATCGAGCCTGGAACCCATAGGTATATACTCTATCCAGTAAAATATGATAAAAATTATTTTTTTAATTTACAAAACAAAGATACAAAATTACGAAAATAATAAAATTGACACATACAAGAACTCAGGATATCTTGGTCCTATAGAGCATCAAATATCGAGCCTGGAACCCATAGGTATATACTCTGTCCAATTAAATATGAAAAAATTAATTATTTAATTTACAAAACAAAAATTATGAAAATATTAAAATTGACACACACAAGAATTCAGGATAACTTGGTGCTACTAGGCCTCAAATATCGATCCTGGAACCTATAGGTATATACACTGTCCAATTAAATATGATAAAAATTAATTATTTAATTTACAAAACAAACATACAAAATTATAAAAATATTAAAATTGACACACACAAGAATTCAGGATAGCTTGGTGCTACTGGACCTCAAATATCGAGCCCGGAACCCATAGGTATATACTCTATCAAATTAAATATGATAAAAATTAATTATTTAATTTACAACACAAACATATAAAATTATAAAAATATTAAACTTGACACACACAAGAATTCAGGATAGCTTGGTGCTACTGGGCCTCAAATATCGAGCCTGGAACCCATAGATATATACTCTGTCCAATTAAATATGAAAAGAATTAATTATTTAATTTACAACACAAACATACAAAATTATGAAACTATTAAAATTGACACACATAAGAATTCAGGATAGCTTGGTGCTACTGGGCCTCAAATATCGAGCCTGGATCCGTAGGTATATACTCTGTCCAATTAAATATGAAAAGAATTAATTATTTAATTTACAACACAAACATACAAAATTATGAAACTATTAAAATTGACACACATAAGAATTCAGGATAGCTTGGTGCTACTGGGCCTCAAATATCGAGCCTGGATCCGTAGGTATATACTCTGTCCAATTAAATATGAAAAGAATTAATTATTTAATTTACAACACAAACATACAAAATTATGAAACTATTAAAATTGACACACATAAGAATTCAGGATAGCTTGGTGCTACTGGGCCTCAAATATCGAGCCTGGATCCGTAGGTATATACTCTGTCCAATTAAATATGAAAAGAATTAATTATTTAATTTACAACACAAACATACAAAATTATGAAACTATTAAAATTGACACACATAAGAATTCAGGATAGCTTGGTGCTACTGGGCCTCAAATATCGAGCCTGGATCCGTAGGTATATACTCTGTCCAATTAAATATGAAAAGAATTAATTATTTAATTTACAACACAAACATACAAAATTATGAAAATATTAAAATTGACACACACAAGAATTCGGGATAGCTTGGTGCTACTGTGCCTCAATTATCCAGCCTGGAACCCATAGGTATATACTCTGTCCAATTAAATTAGATAAAAATTAATTATTTAATTTAAAAAATGAACATACAAAATTATGAAACTATTAAAATTGACACACATAAGAATTCAGGATAGCTTGGTGCTACTGGGTCCCAAATATCGAGCCTGAAACCCATAGGTATATACTCTGTCCAATTAAATATGATAATAAATAATTATTTAATTTACAAAATAAACATACAAAATTACGAAAATAATAAAATTAACACACACAAGAACTCATGATAGCTTGGTCCTACGGGGCAACAAATATCGAGCCTCGAACCCATAGGTATATACTCTGTCCAGTAAAATATGATAAAAATTAATTTTTTAATTTACAAAACAAACATACAAAATTACGAAAATAATAAAATTGACACACACAAGAACTCATGATATTTTGGTCCTATAGAGCATCAAATATCGAGCCTGGACCCGTAGGTATATACTCTGTCCAATTAAATATGAAAAGAATTAATTATTTAATTTACAAAACAAACATACAAAATTATGAAAATATTAAAATTAACACACACAAGAATTCAGGATAACTTGGTGCTACTGGGCCTCAAATATCGATCCTGGAACCCATAGGTATATACACTGTCCAATTAAATATGATAAAAATTAATTATTTAATTTACAAAACAAACATACAAAATTATGAAAATATTAAAATTGACACACACAAGAATTCAGGATAGCTTGGTACTACTGGGCCTCATATATCGAGCCCGGAACCCATAGATATATACTTTATCCAATTAAATATGATACAAATTAATTATTTAATTTACAACACAAACATACAAAATTATGAAAATATTAAAATTGACACACACAAGAATTCAGGATAGCTCGGTGCCACTGGGCCTCAAATATCGAGCCTGGAACCCATAGGTATATACTCTGTCCAATTAAATATGATAAACATTAATTATTTAATTTACAAAACAAACATAAAAATTATGAAAATATTAAAATTGACACACACAAGAATTCAAGAAAGCTTGGTGCTACTAGGCCTAGAATATCGAGCCTCGAAACCAAAGGTATATACTCTATCCAATTAAATATGACAAAAATTAATTATTTAATTTACAAAACAAGCATACAAAATTATGAAAATATTAAATTGACACACACAAGAATTCGGGATAGCTTGGTGCTACTGTGCCTCAAATATCGAGCCTGGAACCCATAGGTATATACTCTGTCCAATTCAATATGATAAAAATTAATTATTTAATTTACAAAACGAACATACAAAATTATGAAACTATTAAAATTGACACACACAAGAATTCAGGATAGCTTGGTGCTACTGGGCCTCAAATATCGAGCCTGGACCCGTAGGTATATACTCTGTCCAATTCAATATGATAAAAATTAATTATTTAATTTACAACATAAACATTCAAAATTATGAAAATATTAAATTGACACACACAAGAATTCAGGATAGCTTGGTGCTACTGGGCCTCAAATATCGAGCCTGGACCCGTAGGTATATACTCTGTCCAATTCAATATGATAAAAATTAATTATTTAATTTACAACATAAACATTCAAAATTATGAAAATATTAAATTGACACACACAAGAATTCAGGATAGCTTGGTGCTACTGGGCCTCAAATATCGAGCCTGGACCCGTAGGTATATACTCTGTCCAATTCAATATGATAAAAATTAATTATTTAATTTACAACATAAACATTCAAAATTATGAAAATATTAAATTGACACACACAAGAATTCAGGATAGCTTGGTGCTACTGGGCCTCAAATATCGAGCCTGGACCCGTAGGTATATACTCTGTCCAATTCAATATGATAAAAATTAATTATTTAATTTACAACATAAACATTCAAAATTATGAAAATATTAAATTGACACACACAAGAATTCAGGATAGCTTGGTGCTACTGGGCCTCAAATATCGAGCCTGGAACCCATAGGTATATACTCTATCCAATTAAATATGATAAAAATTAATTATTTAATTTACAACATAAACATTCAAAATTATGAAAATATTAAAATTGACACACACAAGAATTCAGGATAGCTTGGTGCTACTGGGCCTCAAATATCGAGCCTGGAACCCATGGGTATGTACTCTGTCCAATAAAATATGATAATAATTAATTATTTTATTTACAAAATAAATATACAAAACTATGAAAATATTAAAATGGACACACACAAGAATTCGGGATAGCTTGGTACTATTGGGCCTCAAATATCGAGCCTGGAACCCATAGGTATATACTATATCCAATTAAATATGATAGAAATTAATTATTTAATTTACAAAACAAGCATATAAAATTATGAAAATATTAAAATTGACACACCAAAGAATTCGGGATAGTTTGGTGCTACTGTGCCTCAAATATGGAGCCTCGAACCCATAGGTATATACTTTGTCCAATTAAATATGATACAAATTAATTATTTAATTTACAAAACGGACATACAAAATTCTGAAACTATTAAAATTGACACACATAAGAATTCAGGATAGCTTGGTTCTACTGGGTCTCAAATATCAAGCCTGGAACCCATAGGTATATATTCTGTCCAATTAAATATGATAAAAAATAATTATTTAATTTACAAAATAAACATACAAAATTACAAAAATAATAAAATTAACACACACAAGAACTCAGGATAGCTTGGTCCTATGGGGGATTCCATATTCTATGCCAATAGATTCGTGACATCCATGTACTGAGTCGTCAAATGAGCCACG
>AWOL01S0108715.1:0-38132 GCA_000715115.1 Nicotiana otophora
CAGTGTTTCGGCGAACACAAAGTTCGGTAGCAAATCACACTTACAGTTGCTTTGTTTGAAGCTTCGGATTTGGATTCTCCGAAGCCGAAGCCGAGCGAGCGACGACGACGACGGCGCGAGGCTTGCTTTCTTCTTAACTCTTTAAGAGCTATAAGAAGAGCAATTATATATATACCCACCAAAACTCTTTTCCTCTTCCAATATGGGACAATGTCTCATTGTCAAGAGGGAAAAACTTAAAATTTTACTCAAAAATTTCATTTTCCCTCCATTTCCCATTCACCCTCATTTTAAGACTATTTCATCTTAAAACCAAAAAAAAAACCTCAACACATTACTGCTAAGTTGTTACTTATCTTTTCAAAGAAAAAGCGATACTGCTACATTTATGAAGTAACGATTTAGATTCTAGCTAGAGTAAGTTTGTGTTAGTTATTTGGTAGATGCCTTCAAGTTTGAAAATTATTGCTTTAATCTATTGGTAAAAATATAGTACTTGACAGCTTATATGGTACTTTTGAAATGAAGAAAGATCTTATGAGCCTTAACAAGTAGAAATTAGATAAAAAAGTAGTTTAATTTCAATTTTGTTAAAAGAATATGAGGAATGATGATGCATCACAAATAGGTGGTATCGAAGTGGAGAATTTTAAGATAATTTATAAGAATATAATCATTGCAAAAGAAAATTAACTCTACATAAACATGTGCTAAAAAGCTGAAAACTGAATATAGTTGATAAACCTTATGTTTTTATATGCCACACCAGAAATGAAGTATATTAGCCCATCCTATGATGTAAATATAATTCAATTATTCTTCTAAATCTACTTGTAAAATTGGGATTGCCGATATTGATTATACATCATTTGATGAAATCTCTATTAGGAAAACCTTCCCTATGCCTTAGAGATAGCGCCAACAACAATTAATAGTTCTGCAATAGGTGTTATAAAAATGTTCATTTTACACCTAAAATCATGTTAGAGAAAGCAAGTAATGTCATAGTTGAATTTAGATGTACAAAAATCTTACTAATAACAGGAACTAATGAAAGTTTACTGTTGCCACTTATGGTACCTTTTGTTGCCCAAATTGTGCCTTCTTCTATTATTTTAGCCGTGCTTTTTATATCTAATTGCACCTTTATTTGTCAGTTCCAGATATTCTATCATTTAGTGAACTGTCTTCTAAAGTACCATATATCATAGGTTTACATGAAAGCAAGACAAACCAGGGGTGGAGCAATTTGTCTTCTGTTTTAAGGCATTTGATTAATAATTAAATAAACAAATTTATATCTAATCCAACTTTAACTCGTTGGTCTCAAGGTAAGAGACAAAGTAGTAGCTAGGGACATAGAAGTTTAATGTTTTTGATGTTGTTTAAAAGTGCACAAATGCACGCTTATGTGTGTTGGGTGAAGGAAAAACATATACATGGGTTAATCAGTAGAATAATTCCACTCGAGTCCATAGGCTAGATACTTTATTCCTACATACGAAATATAGAAGAAACATTTTCTAAATTCAATATTCCTTTTATGGCACCAGAGCAGGATTGAATCTGCTCATTTACACTTCAAATCAATACTTTTCTTCATTTTTTTTCTTCCCTCACTTCTACATCAATGGATACTACTGCTCAGACTATTGATTCTATTGCTTCAGCAACTTCCACTATCAATATTTCTGTCTCTAAAGCTTCTGCTGGAGTTGGCTTAGTGGATTCGGCTCATCCATATTTTCTACATCCTTCTGATTATCCATGAATAAATCTGGTGTCAACAGTGTGTGACTATGGGGGCAGTTTTCATAGCCCTTTCTGCAAAGAACAAGTTAGGGTTCATTGATGGATCCCTATTGAATCTGGATTGCAAAAGAATGGGCTTGTTGTAATGATATATTGCTCTCATGGCTGCTCAACTCCTTGTCCAAGAAAATAGTTGAAAGTGTCTTATACTCTCAAAGTGCAAAGGACCTTTGGAATGACTTAGAAGACAGGTTTGGTCAAACAAATGGAGCCAAATTATTTCAATTACAGAAAGAACTTAGTGTTGTGGACTCTAGTGTGTCAACCTACTTCACTAAAATGAAAAGTTTATGGGATGAACTTGATGCATTGAATACCCAATCTGCTTGTATTTGTGATTGTGAATGTGGAGCAAAGACGAAGAGCCTAAAAGCACATCAGGATGAAAGGTTGCTACAATTCTTAATAGGTTTGAATGACTGTTTTATAGAGATAAGGAACAACATCTTATTGTCTTCACCCTTACCATCTATTGGTCAGGCCTACTCCCTTGTGATTCAAGATGAAAAACAAAAGGAGATTCATGTTAATCCTGCTCATCCAGTAGATTCTGCTTCTTTCATTGCAGCCAACTATGTAGGAAATGCCAGGAAAATGAATGATAATAGAGGACAGAAAACATGTTTTGATGCTAAGAAAGCAACCTTACTGTAAGAAGGTTGGCACAACATTAAAAAGTGTTGCATGCTCCATGTGTTTCCTGAAGATTTTAAGTTCACAAAGCAGAGGAGATATCAAGGAGGAGTTCAGGCTAACGGTGCTTTTAACACAGTTGAAGAAAGTGAGCAGGAGGGGTACTAATTTGGCAAATAGTCAGACACTTACTCAAGAAAATGTGACAAAGTTATTACAACTTCTTCAACAAGTGAAGATGGCACAACGTGGAGCAAGTACCTATGAAACTTCTGCAAACCTAAGTTGTGCAGGTATAACAAGGTTCTTCAACACTTATGCCTGTATCATTCAAATTAACAGTGATTCATGGATATTATATAGTGGAGCCACTGAGCATATGCCTTTTAACAAAGCTTTCTTCTTAAATTTAAAGGCTTTACCAAAACCTGTCATGGTTAACCTACCTAATTCCTTTAGAGTAAAAGTTACTTATTCAGGCTCTATTTTACCCTTGCCTAATCTAACCTTAGATAATGTTTTATATTTTTCTTCCTTTAGGTATAATCTGTTATCTGTGCACAAGTTGTGTAGGCAACTCAAGCAATATGTCTTTTTTACTCCTTCTTGTTTTCTACTGCAGAGCCCTTCACTGAAGAGCCCTATGGAGATTGGTAAAGAGGAGGGAGGACTCTACATCCTGAGATCAAGACCTTCAGTATCAGTCTCAGATAGTTTGTCTAAGTCTAGGAATGTCTTTGTTTCCAAAAGGAAGTCTACTTCCATTCCAGTTTTAAGTTCTTGTTTCACTTTTTCTGATTCTAATGTAAGAGAAAAGTTGTGGCATTATAGGTTAGGTCATATGCCATTGAGTAATATGAAGAATATTTTGTCTATTCCTCCTTCTTCATGTTCTTATTTCTCAACCCCCTGTCATGTTTGCCCAATGGCAAGGCAGACTACACTCCCCTTTTCCTCAAGCTCTATCTCTACTAAAGAAATATTTGCATTAATTTATGTGGATACTTAGGGACCATATAGTAGTGCGACATATGATGGTTATAAATATTTTCTCACCATTGTTGATGACTTTAGCAGAGCCACTTGGACTTATCTACTAAGTACCAAATCAAATGCTTTCACAGTTTTAAAGTCTTATCTAGCAATGGTGGATAGACAGTTTCATTCTAAGACAATGCTTTTGAATTGGGAACTGGAAACATTCGGTCAGATTTCTTTTCTTCACAAGGAATTATTTATCAAACCACTTGTGTGTACACCCTACAACAGAATGGTGTAGTGGAGAGGAAGCACAAGCATTTATTAGAAACATCTAGCGTATTATTGTACCAGTCACATTTACCTGTTTCTTATTGGGGAGATTATTTACTCACATCAACCTAGCTAATCAACAGGTACCCTTCCAGAGTCTTATATTTCAAGACCCCTTATGAGATATTATTTAAGGTCAAGCCCGATTACTTTAACCTTAGGTGTTTTGGTTGTTTATGCTTTGCTTCCACTATTATAAATCACAGAACGAAACTTGATCCTAGGGCAGTACCTTGTGTTTTCCTTGGGTATCCACATGGCAAGAAAGGTTATAAAGTGCTTAACCTTATAACTCTTAAGACTACTATTTCTAGAGATGTTGTTTTCCATGAGAAATTCTTTCCCTTTGCTTCTATAAACTCACCTACCACGAGTCATCCTGTTTTGCCCCTTGCTAAACCAAGTCATTCACCTAGTCCAGTTCCTGATTTTTTACCTGAAACTTCACCTATCAATCCATCCTACTCCTATGTCTACTTCTAGATCATCCCCTACTCGGGGACCAATACTCTCATTAGAAAATCTTCAAGGCCTCATAATCCATCTTCTTATCTTAAAGATTATATCTGCAATGCACTCAAGCTCACAGATGTAAGTAATTCTTGTTTCCTCACTCCTGTCACACCATATTTACTATCTTTTAGTGGACTTTCCTCTGCTAATCAACATATGCTCAATTCTCTATCTAATGTTCAAGAACCAATTAGTTATAGTCAGGTTGCACATCACCCAAGATGGCAGGAGACTATGTCAAGGGAAATTGAGGCTCTTGAGCTCAACAAGACTTGGGAGGTAGTTGAACTACCCCTTGGTAGGAAAGCCCTGCCATGCAACTGGGTGTACAAAGTTAAACAACATTTGGATGGAAGTGTAGAACGATTGAAAGCAAGGTTAGTCATTAGAGGGTACATACAAAAGGAAGAAGTGGACTTTACTGAAACATTTTCACCGGTGGTCAAGATCACTACCATCAGGTGTATAATTCCTACAATAGTAAAATGAGGTTGGACTT
Organism: Nicotiana otophora; assembly: GCA_000715115.1. Classification (NCBI taxonomy): domain Eukaryota; kingdom Viridiplantae; phylum Streptophyta; class Magnoliopsida; order Solanales; family Solanaceae; genus Nicotiana; species Nicotiana otophora. The sequence continues at coordinate 4,769 of AWOL01S0108715.1, forward strand.
TGTATCAGTTAGATGTGGACAATAAGTTTCGGCATGGGGATTTGCACGAGGAAGTCTATATGAAATTCCCAGCAGGAGTTATCCCACCATCTCCTACACATCTCTGTTAATTGAAAAAGTGACTTTATGGACTTCGTCAAGATTCACGACAGTGGTATGCTAAGCTCACCAATGCCCTAAATTTTAAAGGTTTCACTTACTCATTAAATGACTACTCCATGTTCTTCTAAAGGTCAAATTCCTCTATCTCAATTATAGTTGTCTATGTCGATGATATCTTACTAACATGTAATGATACACCAGAATTACAAGCACTAAAAGGTTTTCTTCATCGAGAATTTAGAATCAAGGATCTTGGGGACTTACATTTGTTTTTGGTATGGAGGTGATCCGCGAACCTCATGGATTGATCCTTTCACAAAGAAAGTTTACCTTCGATCTTCTCAAGGAATTTAATGCAATGCAACTTGTTTTTGTTTCTTCTCCGCTTGATCCAACATCTAGGCTTCTTGCTAAGACAGGGGATCCTATAGAGGACCCTACTTTGTATCGTCATTTTCTTGGTAAATTGAACTACCTAACACATACCAGACCATATTTATCTTTTACGGTCCAGCACTTAAGCCAATACATGTAGGATCCCAGGAAGCTGCATCTTGATGCTGCTTATCGCGTGTTTCAATATTTGTTGAAGGATCCTGGACTTGGTCTTTTTATGTCATCTTCATCCTCTTTTTAGCTCTTGGCATTTTGTGATTCGGATTGGGTGACTTGTCCAGATTCACGCAAATCAGTAAGTGGCTTTTATATATCACATGGAGTTTCGCCATTTCTTGGAAATCTAAGAAATAAACCTCAATTTCTCTGAGTTCTGCTGAGGCCGAATATCGCTCAATATGACGAGTAGTTGCAGAACTTACTTGGTTGGTCCGTCTCTTTAAAGATCTCTCTATTCCCATAACGCTTCTGGTTCCTTTACACTCAGATAGCCAAGCAGCGATATATATAGCTAAAAACCCTGTGTTTCACGAACAGACGAAACACGTTGAATTGGACTGCCATTTTGTCCGGCAACAGTTCTTGTCCGGTTTGATTTCCCTCTCTTTTGTTTGATCTTCTTCTCAACTGGCGGATCTCTTCCCAAATTCGCTCTCAAGATCTCATCACCATAATCTCTTGGCAAGTTGGGGGTGTTTGCTCCCCCCTCCAACTTGGGGGGGAGGGGGGTTGGTCTCAAGGTTAGAGACAAAGAAGTAACTAGGGACAGAGAAGTTTAATGTTTTTGATGCTATTGTCTGAAAGTGCACGAATGCACGCTTATGTGTGTTGGGCGAAGGAAAAGCATACACATGGGTTAATCAATAGAATAATGCCACTTGAGTCCATAGGCTAGATATTTTGTACCTATATAATTGGATGCTCTTGTACAGTGAAACACATACGAAATATAGGAGAAACATTTTTTGAAATTCAATATTCCTTTCATAACATTTCTTATCAACTTGGATAATTGCAGAAGTAGAGTAATTAGTTGTTTGTAAACTATAATAAGAAATATTATGCCAGTGATTTGGGTTTTGATTTGTATTGTCAAGTGCTCATTTCTTTAATTAAGAATAGCCGATGCTCAATTTGTAATTATTAAAACTGATTCTTATATGAATTTGGAGAGATTCAAGTAGGAGAATCCAATCCATTTTGCAGAGAAACCTATCGATAAAGATTTCCTGGGACATTGCATGCAATAAATCACGCAATAAGATTGGATACTGTTTAAGCTACCATGATTGCTAAATCTGAGACTGTATTTTCTTTATTTTAGCTAGGTACTAAAGCAAGTTAGGTGCTGAAACACTTCTTTTTTTACTGTAGCCAAATTGTATGAGAAATATAGAATATGAGAGATTGTACCAATCTATATATCTGTTTGATCTTTGGATGAGTTCTATCTTTTCTGATTTGTTTTGCTTTTAAACCCAGCTTTACAAGTGTCCTGCTCTATTAACTTGAACTTTTGAAATTTCTTACACACACCATCTATGTGATGACCCAAAAATGTCATCTTTAATTTAAATGTTCAATTATGTGTTCTATGAATATGTTGAGAGCTTACATGCTATGAGTTACGTATCACTTGAATAGTTGATGTTAATGGCGTTCTTTTTCTAGTAATGTATTGCTTATGATGCCACTGTTAGTATTATTTTCATATGGTGTTACGTTGATTGGATTATGCATGTGTTGTTAGGATTGGTTTCTGGGATTCTTTGACAGGTGGATAGGCCCAGTTACAAAGGAAACTCTGGCGAAATTTTTGGAAATTTTGGGAGTTAGTAAAAATTCGGGAGATTGAAATAGGTGAAAGAAGAAATAAGTTATGTTATATGTTTGGGGCGGACTCTAATTCTCATTCAAGGACGAATGATCCTAAGCGAGGGAGAATGTAATGCCCCGTAAACTTTCGCCAAGAAATTTAAGGTTTCGTGGTGCCAAGGTAGACTAATGTATTGTATTTTCGGACTTATTGGGTTGAACAATGCGTTGGGGAGTTAAACTATTTCAACCTCGCGAAGCCAGGTCTGTAGCGCGCTAGACCATACTATATCCCTCGCGAAGCCTGGTATTTAGCTCGCTACAAAGCGTGCCTAGCCTGGTCTGTAGCTCTCTACAGAGCGTGCCTAGCCTTGTCTGTAGCCCGGTTCGAAAACTTGGAGAGTTTTTATAACCCGACCCCTATTTTATTTAACTCGTTTTAGGGTTCATATTTTGGGTATTTTCTGGTATTTTAGAGAGAGGGAATAGCGATTCTAGAGAGAGAGGAAAGGAAAGACTAAGGATTTCACTACTCTACCTTGAATCAAACCTTGAAATCGCATCAAAGGGTTGTTAGAGCTTCAAAGAGGTAAGAATTGCCTTCCTCAATCCTTCAATTTCGAAATCCAACTAGAAATAGGTAACTAGTAAGATAATTTTTGGATGTGAGAGTATTAATTATACATGCTTGTACCAATAAGGTTTGTGGGAAGATTTTTGAGTTCAAATGGATAAAAAATTGGATTGAAAATGGTAGAAATCCTCAAAGACTGTAATTGAGGAGTTGAAAGGCAATCCGATGTCAGAATTCGATAATTTTTATATGGTTGAACTCGTATCGGAACGGGTATTCGAATTTTATGTATTTTTTCGAAATTCGAAACATGGGTCCTACTGTTAATTTTTAAAATAAATTTCGGATTTTAATCCGGAAAATTTATAATTTCATATGGAATTAGTTCATACAATTCGTGTTGAGTATGTTGAATTATTTGTGATTATATTTGAAGCTTTCGGACACGAATTCGCGAGGTAAAGGTATATTGGAATCTTAAAATTTATTTGCAAAGCCAGATAAGTATCGTGGTTAACCTTGACTTGAGGGAATAGAACCCTTAAATTATTTGTTATGTGAAATGTATGTGAACGACGTATAGGCGAGGTGACGAGTGTCTATACGTCGTCAAATTAATTGTTTGCATAATTACTTGAAAAAATCATAAATCATTTTAAATCATGAATTAATTATTATATTAATTATTTCTCTCGTGTTCTTTGCTCAATATCATGCCTTGAATCCATTCTATAACTGCTACATGCTTATTTGATTTATGTGACTTAATTGCCACTTGATATTTAGTATGCTAATTATTAAAATACCTATTTCATCCTTAATTTTCACAATTAATTGCTACGTATCATCACTTATTTCTAATAAATCATAATTATTGTATACTTGTTGTCTTATAATTTCATATTAATAGTTGCATTTATTGAAGTAATCTCTTTTATAAGAATTAGAAAGTGAATATATTGGAGGAGTGGACTGCACGCCGCAACAGAAATGAATATATTGGAGGAGCGGGTTGCACGCCGCAACAAAATTGATTGAAATAAATATATTGGAGGATCCGGTTGCACACCGCAACAGAATTGAATATGAATATATTATGGGATCGGGTTGCACACCGCAACGGAAATTGATTAAAATAATAATTGGTTATGCTGCCGAGTGGGCTTCAACTGTTGAAAAGAGACACCTGTTTTATTTCTATTATTGTTATTGCGTACAAGTTAATGTATGTGACCTGCCTTAGCCTCATCACTACTTCGTCGAGGTTAGGCTCGGCACTTACTGGGTATATGGGGTCGGTTGTACTCATACTACACTCTGCACTTCTTGTGCAGATACCCGAGTTGGTCCCAGTGGCGTATAGTAAATTTGCTCGGATTCAGCTATTTGCAAGAGACTTGAGGTATAGCTGCATTGCGTTCGCAGTTCTGAAGTCCCCTTCCACTTTATCATAGCTGTGTTTTTCTTTCAGAGAGCTTTATTTTCATTCAGACCTGTATTTGTATTATGTAGTAGCTCGTGCACTTGTGTCACCAATTCTGGGATGGTATTTAGATATCGCTATTATTATGCATTATTCACTACATTTCAGACCTTACATCTGCATTTATTTCTTTGTTATTAATTAATTTAAAATTATTTAAAAATGACTAACATTATTCTAACGTTGGCTTGCCTAGCAAGTGAAATATTAGGCGCCATCACGGTCCCGAAGGTGAGAATTTTGGATCGTGTTAAATTGGTAGCAGAGCACTAGATTACATAGGTTTCACGAGTCACGAGCAAGCTTAGTAGGGTTTGAAGGATCGGTACGGAGACGTCTGTACCTATCTCTCAGAGGCTATGAAGTTTAGGAATAATATCAATTCTTTCTTATTCTGTCATACGATTTTATTTTGTCATCGATGATTGATCCATTCTATTCTTATTCTCTCGCAGATGGCGAGAACGCATAATAAATCTACCGACGAACAAAGGCTAGAGCCCCCGGTGGCAACAATGACCAGGGGTAGAGGTCGAGGCCGAGGTCGCGCTAGAGGCCGAGGTAAAGCTCAGTCTAGAGCTCGAGCAGCAACACTTGTTGTAGAACCTCAGGTGGATATTTAAGAGAAGGTTCCAGTTCAGACTATACCGGTTAGACCAGTTCAAGTTTCGGAAGGATTCATAGCTACTCCAGTGCTTCAGGACGCTCTAGTCCGTTTGGTGAGCCTAATGGAGGGTGTGGTCCAGAATGGTACATTTCCAGTGGCACTAGCCGTCTCACAGGCTGGGGGAGGAGCACAAACTCCCACTACTCCCGCTCCGGGGCAGACAATTCCCTAGCATCAAGCTTCAGTAGCCCATCAATTATTGCAGCACATGCCGGTGATAGGCCTGCTTTGTCTTCTTAGGCATTGTTGAGATTGGACAAGTTTACCAAGCTATTTCTAATCCATTTCAGTGGTACACCTTCTGAGGACCCACAAGATTTTCTTGACTACTGCTATGAAGTATTGCAGAACATGGGTATAGTTGAGACCAATGGGGTCGATTTGTCTATATTTCAGATGACGGGTTCCGCCAAGAGGTGGTAGAGAGATTATGTATTTACTAAACCAGTTGGTTCGCCTGCACTTACCTGGGATCAGTTCTCGGAGTTATTTCTGGAGAAGTTCCTTCCTATCACACTGAGAGAGGATTACCGCAAGCAGTTTAAGTGTCTCCAGCAGGGCAGCATGTCAGTCACTCAGTATGAGATCCATTTTTTGGATCTAGCCTGTCATGCTCTTCTGCTTCCTACCGAGATAGAGAGAGAGGGTGAGGAGGTTCATTGATGGACTCATTCAACCTATCAAGCTACAGATGGCCAAGGAGACCGGGAGTGAGATTTCTTTTCAGACGACTGCTAATGTTACCAGGCGGATCGCGATGGTTCTTTCACAGGATAAAGGGCCAGTGTTAGATAAAAGACCCCGTCATTCCGGTAATTTCAGAGGCTCCTCATCTGGTGGCAGGGGTACTTTCGATAGGGGACATCCTCCTAGGCCATTTTATTCTGCACTTCAGATTTCTCACGGTGCTTCAGAGAGTCATGGTCATTATGTTCCTTACCCTGGGCAGCCAACATTCAGTGCACATTTAGCTCTTATCAGTGCACAACTACTTCAAAGTCACTACGGTGGTTATCCGACCGTCCGGGTCATCTTCAACTTCAGTAACCATGATAGTAGGATGGGTGTTATGAGTGTGGGAACATTGATCATATCAGGAGGTATTCTCATGCCATCATACCGGCACCGATTGCTCCACCGTCCGCCCGGCCAGCTCGGGGTAGGGGTCAGACAGCTAGAGGTGGAGGTCAGGTTGTTAGAGGTGGAGAACAGCCAGTTAGAGGCCGTCCCAGAGATTTAGCTCTGAGTAGTGGGGCCCATCCCCAATTTTATGCTTTTCCAGTTAGGCCTGAGGCCAAGTCATCCGATACCGTGATCACAGGTATTATTCCAGTTTGCCATAGAGATGCTTCAGTTTTATTTGATCCAAGATCTACTTATTCCTATGTTTCCTCCTACTTTGCTTCATATTTGATTGTGACTCTTGATTCTTTAAGTGCTTCTCCGCACGTGTCCACACCGGTGGGGGCTTCTATCGCTACAGATCATGTCTATCGTTCGTACGTGGTTACTATTGGGAGTCTTAAGACTAGTGTGGATCTTCTATTTCTCGACATGGTAGATTTTGACGTCATACTGGGTATGGAATTGCTGTCACCTTATCCTACTATATTGGATTGTCATGCCAAGACGGTGACCTTAACCATGCAGGGGTTACCCCGATTAGAGTGGAAAGGAACTGCTGATCATTCTACCAGTAGGGTTATTTCCTATATAAAGGCTCGTAGTATGGTCGAGAAGGGATGTCTAGCCTATTTGGCTTATATCCGCAATTCCAGAGCGGATGTTCCTTATGTGGATTCAGTCCTAGTTATTCGTGAATTTCCAGAAGTATTTTCTGCAGATTTGCCGGGGATGCCACCCGACAGAGATATTGACTTTTGTATCGATTTTGGCTCCGAGTACTTAGCCCATTTCTAATCCGCCATACTGTATGGCCCCGCTGGAGTTGAACGAATTGAAGGAGTAGATACAAAACTTGCTTGATCAAGGATTCATTAGACCTAGTATCTCGCCTTGGGGTGCACTAGTGTTATTTATAAAGAATAAAGATGGTTCAATGCATATGTGTATAGATTATCGGCAGTTGAACAAGACTACTATCAAGAACAAGTATCCATTGCCAAGAATCGAAGATCTATTTGATCAACTTCAGGGTGCCAGGGTGTTTTCGAAGATTGACTTGAGGTCTGGCTATCCTCAGTTAAAGATTAGGGCATCTGATGTCCCTAAGACAGCTTTTCGGACCCGGTATGGGCATTATGAATTCTTAGTGATGTCATTCGGGCTTACCAATGCCCCAACAGCATTTATGGATTTGATGAATCTGGTGTTCAAGCCCTATCTGGATTCATTTGTGGTTGTATTCATTGATAACATCTTGATTTACTCCAGCAGTCGAGAGGAGCATGAGCAACATCTTCGGATTGTGCTTCAAACTTTGAAGAATAATCAGTTATATCACTATTAAAAAATCAGGTTTTAGCGATGGACAAATTCTGTAGCTAAATAGAAAAATCCGTCGCTAATCTCATTTAGCGATGGATTATCAAGAAATTCTGCTAGCTACAAGAGTTTTAGCGACAGATTAGTGACGACGTTCGTAGCTAATTCCAGTTTTTTTTATAGTGTATGCCAAATATTCAAAATACGAGTTTTGGTTAAACTCAGTTACCTTTTGGGGCATGTTGTATCGGCAGAAGGCATAAAGGTGGAGTCTAAGAAGATTGAGGCTGTTCAGAACTGGCCTAGGCCTACTTCAGTTACAGAGATACGGAGTTTTCTAGGTTTGGCGAGTTATTATCGCCGGTTCGTGGAAGGGTTTTCATCTATAGCAAACCCATTGAACAGACTGACCCAAAAAGGTATCCCGTTCAGATGGTCAGACGAGTGTGAGTTGAGCTTGCAGAAGCTCAAGACTACTTTGACTACGACACCGGTATTGGTATTGCCCACAGGTTCAGGAGCTTATACGGTATATTGTGATACATCTCACATTGGGCTTGGTGCAGTATTAATGCAAGATGGCAGAGTTATTGCATACGCATCGCGACAATTGAAAGTTCACGAGAAGAATTATACTGTTCATGACTTAGAATTGGCAGCCATTGTTCATGTGCTGAAAATTTGGAGGCATTACCTTTACGGTGTCTCGTGTGAGGTATTTACTGATCATCGTAGCCTACAGTATTTGTTCAAACAAAAAGATCTCAATTTGAGACAGAGAAGATGGTTGGAGCTGTCTAAAGACTAAGATATCACCATTTTGTATCACCCCGAAAAGGCCAATGTGGTGGCCGATGCTTTGAGTAGAAAGGTTGTGAGTATGGGCAGCCTTGAGTATATTCCAGTTAGTATGAGGCCGCTAGCTGCAGGTGTTCAGACTTTGGCCAATCAGTTTGTAAGGTTGGATATTTCAGAGCCCAGTCAGGTTCTAACTTGTACAGTCGCCCGGTCTTCCTTATATGAGCATATTAGAGAGCGACAGTATGATGATCCTCATTTGCTTGTCCTTAAGGACACGTTGCGGCACGGTGGTTCCAAACAGGTTGATGTAGGAGATGATGGAGTTCTGCGGATGCAGGGTCGTATTTGTATTCCTAATGTGGATGTGCTTTGTGAATTAAGTTTTGAAGAGGCCCACAGTTCCCGATATTCTATTAATACGGGTGCCGCCAAAATGTATCAAGATTTGCAAAAATATTATTTATGGAGGAGAATGAAAAAGGATATAGTTACATATGTAGCTCGGTGTCTAAATTGTCAACAAGTTAAGTACGAGCATCATAGACTTAGTGGTTTGCTTTAGAAGTTAGCAATTCTGACCCAACTTGTTATTTTGAGAATTAACATCCCGTTCAAAAGTTCAGGGTCCCGAGCATCTTTGAAATTTGTATTATGAAATACGTGTGCGGCCGAGTTTGGTTTTCGGATGATTCGAGATTAAATTGGAAGAATAATTCTCATTTAAGAAACTTAAAAGATAAGAGTTGACCGGAGTTTGACGTTTATGCAAACGACTCCGCAATGGAATTTTTATGATTTCAATGGCTTTGTATGGTGATTTCAGACTTAGGTGTATGTCCGGATTTGGATGTAGAAGTCCGTAGAACAATTCGGCTTATTATGGTGAAGATTGGAAAAGTTGAAGTTTTAAAATAGTTATAAGTTGGCCGAAGGTTGATTTTATTGATAACGGGGCCGAATTTCGATTCCAGAAATTGAAACAGGTCCATTATGTCATATATGAGTCATGTGCAAAATTTGAAGTCATTCCAGATTCATTTGATATGTTTCGGTGCAAATTATAGAATTTGGAAAATTCATAAACTCATAATCCAAAGTGGAAGTGGGAGCGTATCACTATGGATTTTGTTGTTGGGCTCCCACGGACTCAGAGAAAGTTCGACGCAGTATGGGTCATTGTGGACAGGTTGACCAAGTCGGCATATTTCATTCCAGTAGCAGTTATCTATTCTTCAGAGCGGTTAGCGAAGATTTACATCCGCGAGATTGTCCGCCCTCATGGTGTGCCTGTGTCTATCATTTCTGATCGAGGTACACAGTTCACCTTGCACTTCTAGAGGAGGCACACGGATTGAGTAGAGTACAACATTTTATCCACAGATAGACGGACAGTCAGAACGCACTATTTAGATATTGGAAGATATGCTTCGCGCTTATGTTATAGACTTTAGAGGTACTTAGGATCAATTCTTGCCACTTGCGGAGTTTGCCTATAATAACAACTACCAGTCGAGCATTTAGATGGCTCCATATGAAGCATTATACGGGAGGCGATGTCGTTTTCCAGTTGGCTGGTTTGAACCGGGAGAGGCTCGGTTGTTGGGTACCGATTTGGTACAGGATGCCTTGGATAAGGTCAAGATTATTCAGGATTGACTTCGCACAGCTCAGTCTAGGCAAAAGGGTTATGTCGACCGTAAGGTTCGTGACGTTGCATTCATAGCAGGAAAAAGAGTATTGCTCTGAGTTTCACCTATGAAAGGTGTAATGAGATTCAGAAAAAAAGGGTAAGTTGAGCCCTAGGTATATCATATCCTTTGAAATTCTTGAAAGGGTGGGTGAAGTAGCCTATAGGCTTGCACTACCACCTAGTTTATCAGCAGTTCATCCGGTGTTCCATGTATCCATACCCCGAAAAAATCATGGTGATCTGTCCCATGTGTTAGACTTCAGCTCAGTTCAATTGGACAAAGATTTGACTTATGAGGAGGCGCCGGTAGCTATTCTAGCTCGGCAGGTCCGTCAGTTGAGGTCTAAGAGTTATCCTTCAGTTCGGGTACGATGGAGAGGTCAGCCGATTGAGGCAGCTACCTGGGAGTCCGAGTCGAACATACAGAGCAAATCCACATCTTTTCACCAGCTCAGGTACTTCTCTAATTCCGTTCGAGGACGAACTTTTGTTTTAGAGGTGGAGAATGTGCTGACCCAAAAATGTCTTTAATTTAAACGTTCAATTATGTATTCTATGAAGATGTTGAGAGCTTACATGTTATGAGTTACGTATCACCTGAATAGTTGATGTTAATGGTGTTCCTTTTCCAGGAATATATTGCTTATGATGGCACTGTTAGTATTATTTTCATATGGTGTCACGTTGATTGGATTATGTATGTGTTATTAGGATTGGTTTCTGGGATTCTCTGGTGGGTGGATTGGCCCAGTTACAAAGGAAACTCTGGCAATAATTTTGGAAATTTTGGGAGTTAGTAAACATTCGGGAGATTGAAATGGGTGAAAGAGGAGATAAGTTATGTTATGTGGTTGGAACGGACTCTAATTATCATTCAAGGACGACTGATCCTAAGCGGGGGAGAATGTAATGCCCCGTAAACTTTCGCCAAGAAATTTAAGGTTACCTGGTGCCAAAGTAGGCTAATGTATTGTATTTTCGGACTTATTGGATTGAACAGTGCGTTGGGGAGTTGAATCATTTCGACCTCGCGAAGCTAGGTTTGTAGCGCGCTAGATGGTGTTATATCCCTCGCGAAGCCAGGTCTGTAGCGCGCTAGACCGTGTTATATCCCTCGCGAAGCCAGGTCTGTAGCGCGCTAGACCGTGCTATATCCCTCGCTAAGCCTGGTATTTATCTCCTTACAGAGCGTGCCTAGCCTGGTATTTATCTCGCTACAGAGCGTGCCTAGCCTGGTCTGTAGCCCGGTCCGAAAATTTTAAAACCAAAAATATTTTTTTTTCTATCTGTCTTTCATTCGGAAAAGAAAATCAAATCAACATCCTGAAGTATTTTTTTTCCTTCTTTAGAAGTCTTTCTCAAAAAAACAAAAAATAATAAAAAAAAATATTTTCCTTCTTCTTTAGACGCCTTTCTTTTCAAAAATTCTCAAAAAAAAAAAAACAATTTCAAAAATATTTTCTTTCTTCTTTATAAGTCTTTCTTTCGGAAATTAAGAAAAAAAATCAAAATCCATAAAAAGAGTTAGTTTATTTCCTTTATTCCTAATCTTCCCAAACTACGCAAGATCTAATTCATGTTCCCACATGATACGTAGGCAATCCGCATCAGGTTTGATCGAATGGTTTTAAAGAAAAAAATAAACAAAAAAACCAAAAACAAAAAGAGAGAAAAGAAAGAAAAAAAAGAGAAAAAGGAAAAAAAAATAGAACGTTTATTCTAAGATGCTTGTTGTTTTGAAATAAAAGCTAGTCAAAGGTGGTCCGTTTGTTGGTTTGCAATGACGAGTCCAGGATCCCTCAGAAATAAAAGCGTCTTCTCATTCGAAGAAACACGAACCACTATTGTTGACCCAACTAAGGTCATGAAAAGACAAGTAAGCAAGTTGGCGGTGAATAATCAAAAATGGAGGCAAATGTGGGGTTGACTTTACCAGATATGAGCAATAGGAAATGGCCTGCTCGGGATGATTGTCAAAATTTGAGTGTTGAATCCAAAGCAATCAAAAGGGTTAAATGTCGTAGTAATGCTGATGTGCGAATGTGTGGCTAAGATGTCACTTAGCAACTGGAAAGTCACTCCTCTTTTAGCCATGTTAGCTTATTTTGTCTTCTTTTCTTCTTCTTTTTGTGTTATCGGACTCTGCTATCCTTTATTCAATAAAAAGTAGTCAGTCATTTTGTGTCCATTTTTGTGCATAGTTCTTTTCACGCTAGTTCTAGTGACATGATATGCATGCGGAATTTTTTGTCAGATCTTAGAAAACTAATTTAGTCTTGAATTGAATAACTGATAAAAAGACATTTTTGAGGATGAATAAAGAGTGGAAACACTTTGGAATTAAACTCGAGTAAAATTTACTTTTAAATCATTGTGAAGATCAGGTTTGAGGAAGAACCAATTGAAGTTTGGTGGAAAGTTTGAGATTAATAGATGGAAAGTGTTCTTCGACCACGACACACCAAGAAGACAAACATGTTCATCAATGTTGTGATCGCACGAATGGATACTATGCTTGGCGTTCTCGAGGTTGGGAGACTCTTTTTTCTGCTATCCAAACACTTTATATCCTTTGCTATCCCTTTTGAGCCTATGTTATTTTCTTTTACCACCCTCTTTTGGAATCAAGTGTAGAGTTAAAAGTCTAAAAAATAAAGATGATGAAATAAAAAAAAAATAAAAAGAAAAGTCCATGTCCCAAGAGCACAAACTGGGGCGACTCTTAGAAAGTTCAAGTAAAAACAAAAGAATAAGAAAAGAACAGTCAAAGGTTCATGCCCCCCAGAAAATAAAAGTTGGGACAACTTATCTTGAAAACCAAAAAAAAAAGAAGAAAAAAAAAAGAACAGAAAGAAAGATTAAAAAAATAGTTAAGGAAGCATTCAATTTATTATTACGTTGTAATAGCTAGTTCATTAGATTTTAGCTTTTCTATCTTTTTAATAACTAGTAGCTTCATGCAACTTCTATTTTGGTTTGGACATCTAGTAAGCCTTGGATCCATTTTGGAATTTTATTTATATATTAGCCACTAGGCAAATGATGCCGAAAAAAAATAAAAAAAATAGTTAGGTCAGATGTTTGAACTACGTTAGACCTGATTTCTTTAAAAAAAGGATACGTAGGCAGCCTTACACAGTTCGGTCCAACCAAATAAGAATTCAAAAAATAAAAAAATAAAAACAAATCCAGAAAATCCCAGTATCAGAAACTGGGACAAATATTTTATTCTATTTTTGAAAGAGTCGATTCCAAGAGTTGTAAGTCTACGACCCCTCATTTTGAGTGTACTTTGAGCCTTATGTCGTCCTTTCTTTCCAACCATATCCAAAAACCTTCCGAATAAAGACCTCCCGATATGCCTTCAATAATGTCAAGAGAAGCACGCAATGAGCAACGGTTGTCACGTAACATAGAACATTGTCAGTTGCTCACACTAGAAAGATAAATAAAAGGAAAAATAAAGAAGAAAAAAATGAGAGAGTCTTACTAGAGAAAACCCTCACGGGCATTTTAAGACGATGGTAAGCATATATGAATAAATGAGAGAGACTTGTTGGTGAAAACCCCTCGGGGCACCATTAGTTGATAGTGAGTCGTGAAGCTGATGCAAAGGATTGGCACGAACAAGCCCGACCTCAAAGTCATAAGAATGGTAAAAGGGAAGATTTGGTCAGTTTGATAGATCAGACCGTTGAGTCCAAAATGCATGTCATGATCATTAAGGTTAGTTACCGCAAAATAAAAAGAAAAAAAAAGAAAAAAAAACTATTCCTTCTGTCTTTCCGACAGGGGCATTTCTTGTTAATACTTGTTTCTTTGCATCATTGTGTCATTCACTCTGAGTCAGTCCTTGTCAAAACAAGCAAAAAAAAGATTTTCAAATCTACTACCAGCTTTTCAGTTATACAAAGTAAATTTGGCCAGCACACTCAGTTTTTACAGTCAACATGCATTGAGGATTCATGCAAAGGCTTCCCCCCAAAAGACTCTTGTCGGCCTATTCGGTTAAAGCAAGCAAAGATAACCTCAAGGTTAATCAGGGATTCTCTGTAGTACCGACCAATGACTATGAAGTGTGCACATCGTGCAAAAGGCTCTTACCAGTTGTGATTCTCTCTGACAGACAAATTGCTCCAAAAGCAAAGCCATTCAAGATATCAGAAAAGGTTATTCAACAAAAGAAATCTCTTTTTTGAGATAAGGCTGTCTGAGCCACAAATACAAATGGTACTGGGTGTGAAACAATCAGGGTTGATGTAGAGCAAAAAGTCTCTTAAAACTGACTCAAGCTGATTGAGCAAAAGCCAAGCTGCCCAAGACTCAAGGCCACAAACCGACCACCACTTTTAAAACTGACAAAATTTTCTTTATTTGAAACAGGAACAAAGCAGTGCAAGGAAGTTGGTTCAAAAACAAAAAAAAAAAAAAAAAGAGAAGAGCCGACAAAGGGAAGTTTCTCAAATCTTTGCCTTTATCTGTCTTGCTAGTGTGCATAAAAGGTTGTCATTGCTCTTCATATTTTTCTTCCTAGGATAAAAAGTCATAGTCTGATGGATTTTCTCCCAATAAAAATCTTAGTCTGATGAATTTTTCTCCTAAGATAGAAAATCTAGTCTGATAAATTTTCTCCTAGGATAAAAATCTTATTCTGATGAATCTTTCTCCTAAGATAACAAAAAAGGACCTAGTCTGATAAATTTTCTTCTAGGATCGAAATCTTAGTCTGATGAATCTTTCTCCTAAGATAGAAAACCTAGTCTGATGAATTTTCTCCTATGATAGAAATCTTAGTCTGATGAATCTTTCTCCTAAGATAACAAAAAAAGGACCTAGTCTGATGAATTTTCTCCTACGATCGAAATCTTAGTCTGATGAATCTTTCATTTAAGATAGAAGATCTAGTCTGATGAACTTTCTCCTAGGATAAACATCTTAGTCTGATGAATCTTTCTCCTAAGATATCAACAAAAAAAAGGACCTAGTCTGATGAATTTTCTCCGAGGATCGAAATCTTAGTTTGATGAATCTTTCTCCTAAGATAGAAGACCTAGTCTGATAAACTTTCTCCTAGGATCAAAATCTTAGTCCGATGAATCTTTCTCCTAAGATACCATAAAAAAAAAAGACCTAGTCTGATGAATTTTCTCCTAGGATACAAAGTCTTAGTCTGATGAATCTTTCCCTTAAGATTAAAACCTAGTCTGATAAATTTTCTCCTAGGATACAAAGTCTTAGTCTGATGAATCTTTCCCTTAAGATTAAAACCTAGTCTGATAAATTTTCTCCTAGGATACAAAGTCTTAGTCTGATGAATTTTCTCCGAGGATCGAAATCTTAGTTTGATGAATCTTTCTCCTAAGATACCATAAAAAAAAAAGACCTAGTCTGATGAATTTTCTCCTAGGATACAAAGTCTTAGTCTGATGAATTTTCTTCAAGGATCAAATTCTTAGTCTGATGAACTTTCTCCTAGGACCGACATCTTAGTCTGATGAATCTTTCCCTTAAGATTAAAACCTAGTCTGATAAATTTTCTCCTAGGATAATACGTTTTAAAAAAAAATAAAGTTTGGATTTTAACAAAAAAAGGGGGTCAATTTTTAGTTTTCTTAAGTTATCAATCATTAGTTTTCTTGAAATCAGGGGTCCCGCCTGGAGAATAGAGTCGGTTTTTAGTTTAGTCAAAGCTCAATTTATAGTTTTCCTTAAGCTCAATCTCAAATCTAGGAGACGCACTTCCTAGTTTGGGTTTTTCAGATTTTATTTTTTTAGGAGACACACTTCATAATTTTAGGCTAAAGATTTCACTCCTAGGAGACACACTTCCTAGTCTGGGTCTTTCAGGATATACTTTTAGGATACACACTTCCTAAATTACGATTTCACCACTAGGAGACACAGTTCCTAGTTTGGTTCATTCAAGTTTCACCCGTAGGAGACGCACTTCCTAATTTGATTCATTCAAGTTTCACCCCTAGGAGACGCACTTCCTAGTTTGGGTTATTCAAGCTTCATCCCTAGGAGACGCATATCCTAGTCGAGTCTTTAATTGTACTCTCATTATTGCATCATTCATTAATAGCATATGTGATTTAAAGTTCTGCTAACAACTCACAAATCTTCCTAGTGCAAACTGGGGCAGAAAAGTTTCTTTTGTTTTGTCTGTTTTACTGTAGTAGCAAGCACCCACCTGGAGAACGAGGGAAGACATTTCAGAATTCATTTTAGAGTCATTTTAAGTTTCAAGTCAGTAGCAGGCGCCCACCTAAAAAATGAGGGAATGCATTTCAAGTTGAAGTCAGAGACAGCAGGATCCCTCCTGAAGAATAGGGGCAACCTCCAGTCCTATTGTCAATTTAAGTTAGAAGTAGCAGAAGATCGCCTAAAAAATGCTCGTCGACAAGTTCAAGATGACCAAAAGAAGAAGTCTCAATCCAGAAAAAAAAAAAGAAAAAAAAAAGAAAAAAGAGAAGTGAATCCAAAATGTAGAAGCAGATGAAAGGTGTGAACTGCTCAAGACATGGCTGAAGTCACGAGCACTGCATGTCCGGTCTTGATCTGAAGAAGCCGAAGAAGATGAATATGCACCTGCAGCTAACAAGCATCAAGGTTCGAATCAAAAGTCTGCATGAAGAACCATTCAAGACTCAAGATCAAGCTTCAGAAGACTTATAGATAGGAATCTTGTAACTCATAGCTGACAGACTTAGTTAAAGTCTTTTTCATTTTTGATTTTGATGTAATAACATGACCGCGGACCGGAGCCTCGACGGAACCTCACTCAACTCTCGAATTCATCACTCAATCATTCTCCTTAAACTACACGTGACCTAATTCCCTTATAAACTGAGATATGTAGGCTGTCCAAAACCAGGACTCGGTTGCACTCTTGCACTCTTTTCTATCATTTTGCTTCCTTCTGAATAATGGTTTGGTCAAAAATTAGTCACACGACTCACTTTATCTTTGCCTGAGAACTCTTCAAGTTCCCAAGCAAAGAGGGGCAGTTGTGAGCACCTAATTGTTTATCATATTTAGATTTTTATCACATTTTAGTGTTTAAATATTTATTAAGTTTAATCTTGATATTTTAGTGTTTATTTCACTTTTTAGTAGGTCTATTTGATAAAATTAAAAATCATACAAAAAGTATCACATTTTAGATAATAGTTGTGTTTTATTTGCAAAAAAAAAAAAAAAAAAAAAAAAAAATCACAAAAATATGTTTTTTGTCTAATTTTGGTAAGACTAGCAATTTTATAACTTTTTCCTTAATAGTTTCTTGTATTTTTCTAATTTTTAATATTAGTGTAGTATTTTTAATTTTAGATTAGCTTTAAAAAGAAAATACAAAAAGGAAGAACCAATTAAAAGTGTCCATTTGCCAAAGATTCCTCCTTATCTTCCCATAATAAACTCACATGCTCACATTATTGGATATGCCTCACGTTACACTCCTGTAGGAAAGTTTTCAGCAATTTCATTTTTTCTTTTTCTTATTTTTAAACACAAATATTCACTGTGCACTTTTAATTCTTTTTGTCTTCATGCATATTCACATAACCACAATATGCCCACACGTTTTCTTTCTCTAAAAAACACTCACATATAAACACTTACCCATGACTCACTTGACATATACACGGACAGGACAGAGGCAAAAAGAAAATCCCTTCTTTCTTAGTTTTAGCCATAGCTTACCCCCATTTTTCTCCATGGAAGCCCCCCAAAACCTTCTCCAAAAGTACAATTAAAACACCTCCAAAACAGTTCCGTTTAGCATAAAAAAAAATCAACCAAAACTCCAACTGAAAACCAGTCCAAAATCACCTGAAATCTAGCCCTAAAATACTTCAAATCAGCTCCAAAATCTTATCCAAAACCAGCTGAAAACCAACCAAAAACGCAGCAGTCTTTCTCCGGGGAAACTCCACTCATCCCCGACATTTTAACTTCCAAAAACCAGTCGAGAAAAGCAGCGAAAATCAGCTGTAAACCAGTCCAAAGAAGCTCCAAATTCAGCTGAAAAATAGCTCGAAAACAGCTCTCATTCCTCACAAAACAACAACATTTTGGTCGGGTTCAAGTCGAATTTTCCGACGAGCTTTTCCCAGTGAGTTTTGAGGTTCCGACGTGGTCTTTTGTTAGCGGGTCTGCTCGTTGTTAGCTTCTTCAGCATTCCTTTCTTTGTATACTTTGAAAGCTAATAAAAGGTTCGTTTTCTTTCACATATTTTTAGCTATTTAGTGCTTAGATTTCGTTGATATATGAATACCTTTTTAGATCTAGTTATTTGCTTCATGTTTGTTGATTCGATACTTTGAGGCATGATTTGAATTAATTATATGAATTTTAGAATCATGTTTCAATTTGATTAAGTGCTTTGGAGTTATAAGAATAATCTGTCATAGTTTGGTTTTTTAGCAATTGGTTATGGGTTGAAGTTAACTCATTAAATTGTTGGGCCATATGATTTAAATGCCATACAAATAAGGTTGGGCCGTAGGGTGTTGAGTTGCTTCGAATTTGTCTGCTGGCTGTGGCGTAATCCTGAAACGGAGATGAGATTTTGGCCCAATGAATTTAGTTTGCCGGCCCAATAATTCTACTATTTTCACAATAGATAAATATCTCGTAACTTCAAAACCACAAATACTTTAATAGTTCATCTCGATAATAATTTATAGTGATCAATTAGTATAATTCATCCACAAATGACTTCCATAGACCTTTGGCTTCACAATAATCTCAAAGTTTAGGAAGAACAACAAACATTGTAGTTTCCTTTAGGCGCGTGATATCATTAACTCATGATTACATTATTTAATTTTTTCAGTCATAATGTGCTATGTAATAGTCAAAGTTATACTAATGCCCTATATCATTGATTTATCTTATTCAAAAGAAATAAAGATACCAAAAAACTTTTAACTTATAAAGTATCTTGATACGAAGAAAATCAAAAATCTCTATAATAAGAAAATTCAAAAAAAAAGTAGTACGTATATCTTAGCTGTAAAAGATGCGGCATTCAGAAATATGAGTTAGCACTATATGACACAAATTTATAATTTGTTAGCACAAGTTTTTGTTTGGTTTCCTTCATAAAAAAAAATTATTTTCAGTGAAAGTAGAAAAAAAGGAGAAGAATAATCATTTGACTATTGTATCATAAGACAAAAGAAAAGTCACCTTCAAATAAATAAAGAGTTGAGTCATAGCATACCAGGGATGGAAAAAAAAAAAATATTAAACTTGTGCTAGTTCATTATTTCTTAAAAATGAAAAAGGAATTTTTTTTTGCTTTGCGGGGTTTATGCGAGTTGGTGCGGTGCAGATTTATGCGGGACGGGTTGAAAACATAAAATTTTATTATGCGGGGCGGGTTGAAGTCTTTGCGGGTTAAGATTAAATCCGCCCCGTCCCATTGCGATCTCTACGACATTGCATGCAATAAATCACGCAATAGGACTCATGGAACTTGCATCAAGTTTTTCAAGCTAAAGATTGGATACTGTTTAAGCTACCATGATTGCTAAATCTGAGACTGTATTTTCTTTATTTTAGCTAGGTACTAAAGCAAGTTAGATGCTGAAACACTTCTTTTTTTACTGTAGCCAAATTGTATGAGAAATATAGAATATGAGAGATTGTACCATTCTATATATCTGTTTGATCTTTGGATGAATTCTATGTTTTCTGATTTGTTGCTCTATTAAATTGAACTTTTGAAATTTCTTAACAATCTAGTGTTTAAATAAACAATAGTGCTAAGTTTAGAGATCGGTCTATTATTTGACCAAAAGCATTTAATGAACAGAACTTCTTAATGTCACAAGTATGAGTGGTCCGTCTTGTTGAACGGAAATACTGCATGAAAAAAGAAAACAATTTTCAATAAGCAAGAGAAGCAAAATTTAGTCTTTCTTTGTATTAGGCCTCAAAATGTGTATAACTAACCTGCTTTATACTGGACTTTTGGTATCAAATTATGTAGAGTCAGTTTCACATTATAAATAGTCGGGTCTGTGTATTCATATAAATAGTTGGCTATTAGTATTTAGTTAAATGCGTATTTTGAGTGCATCATACTATGCACCATTATTTAACACCAAAGGAAGTGTGACATCAGTAATCAGATTATTGGTACGGTACATAAGGCCTCTAAATGACCAAAAGATACATTCTTTATGATGTTTAAGATCCATTCATTAAATGTCATAGTTGTTCCTTTTCTTTGTTCATTATGTTAAAAGTGCTTCAACACTTTTTTGACACTGAAATACATTATTGTAGTAGACCACTAATATGTTTTTATAAACATATATTTATTACACCTCCGTTTCAAATTATCTGTCGTGATTTCTAAAAATAGTTATCTCAAATTATTTATCATTTTAGAATTTCAAGAGTAAATTATTTTTTTTCCTATTCTACCCTTAATATTAATTGTTCTTGAAGACTACAAATACCTTAATTATGAGTAAGTATTAAATAAAGAGAGATTATAGTTTAAGATATAAATAAGGGTAAAATCGTCAAAAACCTTTCCTATTTAATATTTTCTCAAGGGAGGTGTAAAAGACAATCTTTTTTTTCTGTTTTACCCCGATCATCAATTACTCATTTTCAAAATTATTTTCCAAGACTTTTGAAACGTTATTATTATTAGGGCTTATATGGTAAAATACATATCACAATTATTATCTCTTAAGGGCGTGAAAAGTTAAAGTGAACGGAGTGAGTAGTATAATACTTTTATAATTCCAGGCATGTCGTTGTAAAGTTGATCTATAACAACGTAACATATAGTTTTCCATAGCAAACTCGATACAGTAAACTAGATAATAGAATAATAACATGCTTTAATAAGTTTAATTACACCAGTAGTGTAAAATTCTTTACATCGTAATTGTGTAGAATTTAAATCCGTCCAATAATACCTTGTGGTCATTCTGGCTTTAATTGTTTCTCCTCCTTTAATTTTTGGGAAATCTGACATTTCATTTTTCATCATTGTTTTGTGGTTGTTTTGTTTTTTGTGCAGGATAATACAGGTGCTAACCATGATGAGTTCTATCAAATGTCAATATTGTAATTATAGTAAATTTAGTTATTATTGTAATATATGTAGGCCTATTTCATAGGTGCTTAATTGGAGAGCAAATTGTTTTTTTTTTTTTTTTTTTTTTTTTTTTTTTTTTTTTTTTTTTTTGATTGGAGAGCAAGTTAGGGTTTTGTTTATAGGATTTTGTTTTTCCTTTTCCACTGGTATAAATAGATGGTTTGATAATAAGTGTCACACCTTTTTTCGAGGAACAGAATTTTCCAATCAAAGTGACATTATTCGAAATTGGATTATTTATTTAATTAGAGTCGCCACTTAGAATAATTATTAGGGTATCCCAAGTCACTGGTTTATTTTAAAATCCCAAATCGAAGAAATTGACTCTGTTTTACGGTCCGCAAAACACAGAAGATTGGGTAAGGAATTCTGTTAACCCGAAAGAAGGTATGAGGCACTCCCGGATTCCGTGGTTTTAGCACAATTGCTTTAATCGTATCTGGCTCAATTAATTATTTAATTACGTATTTTAGAACCTATGTGCACTTTACTTATTTACCACTTTTAATTGTGGCATTATGGATTTATCTTTGAAACGGATCACATGTACATAAATTCGTTTTATTTGGGGCACTAAAATCATGTTACGCGTATATGTACACAATTAATCATGCCTTATTAATTAATTGGACTTTTCGGCCAAAGTCGCGCGAACGCATACTTTGATTTATTTGGAAAAATCATAATTATGTCACGCGAATGTGTACACAATCATGATAATAGATTAGAAGGCCTAAAGCATTCTACGCACAAGTTGTTTATTCTATACCAATTTGAGATTATTGTAAGGCTAAAGTTATAGAAGATTATTGTGAAAAAGAATAAATTTAATCACTAAAAATTATTTACGGCTTAAAGTTCTTACTATTCTATCTGCTTACAAATTTTGACCCAGCTGGTGATTTATTGATCTTGGCCCAATTGTCCCTAATATAGAAACACCATTTTTTAAAGCCCAAATTTCCAATGTAATATCAAAAACCCAATTTTGTTTCCTTCTTAAAAACATCCCACGAAATTATAGGTCCAAAACTGATTTCTTAATCCCAATGCCCATTTGCATTTAATTATGTCACAAATCCTTTTAATCCCAAATAAAAAAAAACTCAAGACTTACTTAGCAATCAACTTGGCCAATAATTCATCAATTACTACAAATATTCTTAAACTACCAACTAATAGGATTAATGAACGTGAAAACCAATAGGAACACACAAACACATGGATAATTCCAACAACTATATAGTAGGCTACTTCATACAACGGTTTTATCAAAATAAACTCAACTAACAACTTAGCACAAAGCAATATATCAATAAACGAGATCTAAACTAAATAAAGATCGGACCTTTATTGCTTCACTGTAAATCGTCTACAACAGCAAACTATGAGTGCTTGACTAGACCTCGACCCAAGACACGACCTCAGCGTTGACCTTGCTGGACTTCCTCATCTTAAGAGAACAGTGGCAATGAATGAAGGTGCAGTTGCGGCGTTTTTAAGGTTGAAAAGAGCGGGTATAGTGGTTGGTTTCATGAGGTGATTCGCTGCTGATTTTTGGTGGTTAAAAGTGTGAAAATAGCCCGTCTTTGTGGTCGTTTTGGAGCTGCTTTTTCAGGAGTTTAAGGGCTGATTTCAACTGATTTTTGTTGCTTTTTTGGCTATTTTCACAGCTGATTTTTGCTGGGAAAAAGGGAATATTTTCTTGCTGATTTTTATAACCTCTTTTTGCTGTTTTATTTTTTTCCAACTATATAAAAGGTTTTGTTTTATAAGAGAGACGAGGGAAAGTAAATGAATATTGTGGGTTGTGAGGCGGGGATAAGGAGCGGGGGCATGAGTGGGGGACAAGGAGGGGGGACATGAGTGGAGGAATGAGTAAGAAAGTAGAGTGGGACACGCGTGGGAAAATGAGAGCAGGAATGATGGAGTGAAAAGTGAGATATTGATGAGATGAGTGAAAAATAAATTCAAGAATGGTCAAAAATTAGGTGCTCACAATAAAAAAAACGTGAGAAATTTTCCCACATATCGGCATTTGCCACTCTTTTCATTTTAGTCATGGAATCAGAACCATACTATTTTCAAAATACTTAATTATTGTTAAAGACTATATATTACTCAAATATGAAATAATAATACAAATTTAACATAAGACATGAATAATCTTATGATTTAATTGTTAGTAATTTGTCATGTTTAGTGTAGATTCACAAGCACAAGGATAAAGGAATTATATTTAAGGTTAAAGGAATTATATTTAAGGTTCTTTCTTGTTTCCATGTTTTGATTTCGTTTATTTCTATTTGGTTATATTTTGCTGGAGTAGAATAGAAGCTTGTATTTTTGAATTTGAAGTTATAGGAATTTTTCTTAAAGTTATCTCCACGATAAGATCAAAGTTAAATCTTTGCTCAAGCAATGATCACCAGATAAGAGTTCAACCTAATTCTGACGGACATTATGAATTCTTGGTGATGTTATGCGGTATTACAAATGCTTCATCTACCTTCCACTCTCTTATCAACGAGGTACGAAAATTTGTTTTGGTTTCCTTTGACGGAATTCTAATTTATAGTAGATCTTCGGAGGATCATTTAAAGCATTTGGAAATTGTCTTCTCACTTATACCAACTCATAAGTTGTTTGTCAACCCAAAAAAAAGTTTTTTTAGCTTGAGGTCAGTTAAGTACCTTGGCCATATTATATCTAGCAATAGTGTTGCAGTGGATCCTGAAAAAATTAAAGCCATCACCAAATGGCCAAAACCAACAACTCCTAAAGCCATGAGTGAGTTTTTGGGACTTTGTGGCTATTACAGGAAAAGCTTTTACCAAATTGAGGAAAGCAATGAGACAAGCTCCTGTTCTTGCTTTGCCGGATTTTTCAAAAATATTTGTAATTGAATGACGTGATGCTTCAGGCTCAGGAGTTGGTGCAGTTTTGAAACAAGATCGTCCTATTGCTTTCTTTAGTGAAGCTTTACATGGGCAAAATTTGTTGCTTTCCACTTATGACAAGGAAATCCTTGCCTTGGTTTTAGCTGTTCAAAGATGGAGGCCTTTAGACAAGGTGGGTTGCTCTGATGGTAAGCACCCTCCACTTCCAACCAAGAGGTTGTGAGTTCGAGTCACCCCAAGAGCAAGGTGGGGAGTTCTTGGAGGGAAGAATGCCGAGGGTCTATTGGAAACAGCCTCTCTACCCCAGGGTAGGGGTAAGGTCTGCGTACACACTACCCTCCCCAGACCCCACTAGTGGGATTATACTGGGTTGTTGTTGTTTGTTTGTAAAGATGGAGGCCTTTAGACAAGGTGGGTTGCTCTGATGGTAAGCACCCTCCACTTCCAACCAAGAGGTTGTGAGTTCGAGTCACCCCAAGAGCAAGGTGGGGAGTTCTTGGAGGGAAGAATGCCGAGGGTCTATTGGAAACAGCCTCTCTACCCCAGGGTAGGGGTAAGGTCTGCGTACACACTACCCTCCCCAGACCCCACTAGTGGGATTATACTGGGTTGTTGTTGTTTGTTTGTAAAGATGGAGGCCTTTAGACAAGGTGGGTTGCTCTGATGGTAAGCACCCTCCACTTCCAACCAAGAGGTTGTGAGTTCGAGTCACCCCAAGAGCAAGGTGGGGAGTTCTTGGAGGGAAGAATGCCGAGGGTCTATTGGAAACAGCCTCTCTACCCCAGGGTAGGGGTAAGGTCTGCGTACACACTACCCTCCCCAGACCCCACTAGTGGGATTATACTGGGTTGTTGTTGTTTGTTTGTAAAGATGGAGGCCTTATCTTTTTGGTAAGCAATTCATTGTTCAGACGGATCATCAGAGTCTCCAGCAAAATATTTCAAGTGCAGCCAATCGACGTTGGCTATTTAAGCTCATGGGATTTGACTTTGTTGTGGAATGCAAGAATAAAGGGAAAGAAAATATCGCGGCTGATGCACTTTTTCTAAGAAATTTTGAAGTTGATGGCAATTACTTTACTAGTTCCAGGGTGCCTAGAAACAATAAAGAAAGAACATTCGACTAGCTCCAACGTTCAACATTTGGTTCGAGATGGAGTGTTGTATTTCAAAGGGCGTATTTATCTTGACGAGGAATCTCCTTTATTAAAGGCGATTATTGAACAATTCCATAGTAGCACACATGAATGTCCTCATAAGACACTTCATCGTATTCGGGCAAGCTTTTATTGCAAGGGATTGAGGAAAAAGGTTGAAAAATTTATTCCCGAGTGTGATGTTTGTCAAAAAACATGTTGGTGATGAACTCAGCTTTCCTGGAAGTTTAAACTTTATCAGTTTCTTAATTTTGAGTACTTGTTTGAATTGAAGTTTTATGTTTGTTGCTTTTAGAGCAGCATGTTCTTACTTGAACAATGTTTTTTTTCTTTTGTTTAAATAAGACTAGTATGTGTTGAAAAATGGCAGTCGCATCCAGTGTTTATGTACTACTCCTAAAGGTAAAAATGGTGATTATACAAATTTATGTTACAATCTATTGAATATTCAACATCTACATTTTAACCGACTAAAGTATATAGAAATGATCTAAAAGCTTCTTTGGCATTGCCTAAAAAGCATCAATCTACACTTAAAAGTTGAAAATAGAAGGCCAAAAAGATCCATTCTTTATTGTTCTTGATCATTAGCTACATTTAATATCCAAATAGAAAAACACTACTAAAAGCTTCTTACTGAATAACAAAGATTATGCTCTTCAAGGTCTAACATGCCATTTTTTTCACTCTAGTAATATTTGGTAAGAAAAGCAAAACTTACAGCTCGGTTCATATAACTTAAAATCACAAATACCAAGAATGTTTAAAAGATTCCCACCTATTAGCCAAGATTGTCCTGATTTCTATTGAGTGAAACAAGGCTCCAGCAAAAACGAATTTTCTTACAAAGTAGTAAGACGAATAATATCTCTCTTCGAATCCACTGTAACATAGAACCAGATCATCTTCAGGACATGTCAAAAATATAGCATTATCACTTTCATTTCTCCAAGTTATTTGATCTTCGCATTGCTGATTCCTTCTTCTATTATATGAATAACCCACCTTAGTGATCACTTCATTCTCCAAATCAATAGCTACATAACTATCCGAGCACGAATTCTTAACCCTTTTCCAAGAATTGCGATTCAAAGAGTAAATATCACGAATCCGCAAATCAGGCTCTCATGTTTTACTATCCTCACTACTTTATAATCATTAGTTTTAGGAACATAGCCAAAGCCAATATCAACAGCAACATATCCCAAATGAGTTTTTGGCTTAGGCAAAGCTTTGAATTCCTTAGTTAAAGGGTTCCACAAGTAGACAGAAGAAACATGGGAAGATAAAGGTCCACAAATACAAAGTATACCATTAACATGTTTCAATAGAACATGCACTAGAGATAATAATTCTATTGGAATCTTGAATTTCCATTTCACATTACTGGGGCTTCTAGCATCATTGTAACTCAATAGTGTGTAATTTTTATCAGAAACTATGTTGATATGAGTGGGGATTTCGGGTGTGGATAATAGAGAACGCGAAATAGTAAAAGTGAATCTAAATTTTGACTGATGGATGGTATAATGATCCCAATGATAATAATCTGTACATCAAATTGATTGTACACCATATTAATTATAACGAGTCTTGTTACTATTAATTTGACGCATTCAAAATACGCATTTGTCCAACTGTTTCATATGAATACAAAAACCACACAATCAATATGAACCATTGGAAGTTTGATACTAACAGTAAATAAATTAAGTACCAAGAGCCCTTGTCCAGTATAAAGCAAGCTGGTTATACATTCAATGAAAGCATAGATTTGAGGCCTAATCCACGGAATGTTGAAGGGAAAACAAAAAAAAAACTTTTTTATCTTTGTAATGATATTTTTTTTGCTTTTCTTGCTTATTGAGAACATTGCTTTGTTTTTGTGTTACTTTATTTTTCTTCTACAGGCATCTCTAAATTTTGCACTAATTTCTATTTTGACAGTTTATCATATTGAATAACTTGTTTTGGTTTCCTATCACTATAATAATTGGTGTAAATTTAACGGATCGTAGCATATAAGAATATCCTATCAAAGTTATTTTTGTTTCTCTTAAGACAACAAAGTCAACCAACTATTTTATTTTGACTCAAAAAATAAATATCATACATTTGACATGCCAAAATTTCATTTTCTAATAATAAACCTACCCATGATCCCATTTTTTAATAATTTTCTGTAATGACTTCTTTCTGTAAATCTATATATGAGTACTTCATATATCGCAGGCAAGTCAAAGTATGTAATAGTAACCAATTAGTAATAATATTTCCTTTATTTACAACAAAGAAAATTATCATATGCTAAAATCTTTTATTTTGAACACTCTTTCAATATATTTTATTCTATGAAGATAATATTGATTTGAGCGCTAGACTTTGACGTCCCAATGTACTAGAATTATCACTTCAATATCCGTCTTCCATTGTATCTGTTTGTGTGAGGAGGACGTCCTGCAACGCAGTTAACATTCTTTGCTTCATCGGGAATATATTTTGCTAACGTTTGGTCATAGATTTTTAAATTTATTTTGAAAAATATGATTTTGGTGAAGCTTGTTTTGAAGATGAAAATGTGTCTAGACATCAGTTTTCAAAACATATTTCACTTTTTCTCTTTTGAAAAAAGGTGAAATATGACTTATACCCATAAGTTCTAAAAACTATCACAAATACCCAGCATTATCTTCATCAATAACATTCATTATTATTATCACAAACCATAGTCCTGAACATAAATAAATTTGGTACAAAATTATCATTTATATAATAAACTACATAATACACTATCAGATGACCGAGAAGACGAAGCAACATTGTTACAAAATAATAAACAATGGGCTTTTTTATAAAATACAAAAGTCTGAGGCAATTTTTAAAAATGTAATAGTAATATTTTGGGGCAAAACCAGTTTGGGTGAAATTTTCCAAAATATGGATAAAATTATGAACAAACATGTATTTGCCAAAAAAATTGAAAATAAATTGGCAAAATCTATGACCAAACAGGTCCTTAGTTTTCTGGTTCGAGTCGTTGAAGAGTTTATGTTGTCTCGGTAGGGAATAGTCCAATCTATTCCATTTCCAGCAGTGGTGCAATATGAAAGAGTCAGTATAAAGTTGTCTTTAATAGGGAGCGTTTTACCATAATATAGAACTTTCGGTGGAGAATTTGGATTTAATCGGGGCTCAATAGTGACGAGACTCAAATATGTGTAACTTTTTTGAGTCAAAATTCAATAGTTAAGTGACTTTATTATCCTAAAAAAATAAAAATGATTTTGATAGAATATTCCTATAAGATAGGTGGCCATATAAAGAATTTACTCGTATTAGTACTTTTTATTGCATTTCTCTTGGATAATTTGCATCAATCCTAAAATGTTGCTAGTATTTCTAAAAAAGAGCTGCTCCATTTGCCATTTGATAAAATATTCAATTTCTTTGCGTCAAATCTCTAATAGTAAATCAAAAAACAAAGAACACAAAGTATTGAGTGAGGAGACGATTCTAAACCCTTTTGGACCCAAAATTAATATCATGGCTTCTTCCGGCGACTCCTGCCAAGATTCTGCCGGTGACTCCAGCTCAGATTCTTCCGGCGACTCCAGCCAAAATGACGGCTTTACGAGTAGTAGTAGTAGTAATTTGATAAATCATCCATCTTTGAAGAAACAAGAGTTGAGCGTGACCAAAACCCTAGATCGAATTAGTCAGTTGCCGGACTCACTGCTAGCTCAAATTCTCTCTCTTTTGCCTACGACAAAGGATGCATTCAAAACCTGTATTCTTTCTAAAAGGTGGCGCTACCTCTGGGCTTCATTTGATAACCTCAATTTCACTCGTACAAGTTACCGGAAAACAAACGATTTCGTATCCTTTATTGACTATGTGATAGCTCATTTTGTTTCTTCCAAAATAAAAAGATTAAACCTCGACTACAGTCGCCTGTCTCGGTACAAATCGCATATGAGCCAGTGGCTTAGTTTTGCTGTTGAAAAAAAAGTGGAAGATTTTGTGTACTGGTCAAATTCTAATAGAAGCGGTTGCACATTGCCTGAATCTTTCTACACCTATTCCTCGTTGGTAACATTACATTTGACATTTTATTGCTTTGACTCTGGAGCCGTCATAAAGTGGAATTCTTTAAAGAGCATAAAGTTGGAGTATTTGGTGTTATCCGATGACGATATTGCAAACTTAGTGTCAGGCTGTCCTGCTTTAGAAACTATGGAATTTGATTCTGTTGGAGGATTTCTTCGAGTGGAAATTAATTCTTTAAAATTGAAGAGACTGTATTTGAAAGGTTTTACGTTTCCTAGTGATGGACGTGATCCAACCTTGGAAATTGTTGCCCCGTATCTTCAGCATTTGGAGATTTCAGGAGTTCATCTCAAATGTAGGCTTGTAGATGTTTCCTCCTTGGTTACTGCTATTCTTACTTTCCACACTCACTGTATCTGAAGAAGATGCTGATGGCGAGGAAGACAATTGTCGTGATTCACATCAAATTTTTGGGACCCTCGTCCTAGATTATCTTCAAAAGTTGAGATGTGCATCTGAGCTAACAATAGGAAATTGGTTTATAGAGGTTTGTTTCTAACTCGGAAGTCCTTATTTTCTCTGATTGATAATTATTAGACTTTTGCAGAATGTAAAACATTAGTATATAATTAAGAACATTTGCATAAATTTCATAAATGCAACAGGATCAATTACAGAAACTTGTGGACCTTTTCGCAATCTGTTGTCAACTTTTAGAAGCCTGTTATTTCTTTTATCGTACCTCCAAAGATATATCTAGAAACCGGAATTTTTGTACATTGATATAGCTTTTAGATGGTTCTTTTTTTAAGCAGAGTGGTAGATAAAAGAATGTTTTAGATGGTTTGATTCGTCCCAGCGTTGTGTCTCTGCAGTGGAGAACTTTCTTTTTGCTGTTGTTGCTTTCTCCATTCTTTACTAGTTCCATTGGGATTACTGCACCAGGTCACGTGCATGTTGCAGTTCAAAGGAGTGCATATTCCTGAACTAAAATGCAAATATCTAACTGTTAGGATCGGGAACCCGATTAGTGCGGAATATAGCCAAACAACGGTATAATGGCAATAACAAAGACAATGGAAGTTGATAACAACGACAATTAAAGTAGATGAAGAAGACACAAATTTAACGTGGTTCGGTCAAAGTGACCTACGTCCACAAGCGGAGAGGAGCAATTTATTATAACAATAAGAGTACAAAAGAGAGTACAAAATTAGAGTAAATACTCTAATTAATCCCAAATACCCTAAGAGAATAACCTCACAAGATCACTCCAAAGAAAGGGTTCACACAAGTGCTTCCCAACACTAACTCTCATACAAAACACTCTTAATAAAGGAAGAAAGGAAGAAACAAGAATTGAAGACAAGTCTTGTTGGTGTGTCTAAAATGAACTAATGACCTTCCCTTTTATAGGCAAAAAAGTCTTGGCCTCTTAGGTGTAAAAGAAGAGATACAACTTGTGCAAATGATATCCAACACACAATGCAATATTTTTGGGTCCCAAAGAATATTGACAATAAAGTTGACACTTTGCAAAGATGTTTATGCTTATGTGAGATAGACTCCATTAGACAAAATATTGGCCATAATTACAAATCTCCACCTTTGCCTAATTTTGGCTGATATAGTAAATTTTCTGCACTTTCTCCGCAAAAGCCCCAATGGGCCTATGTCAAAATTTAATGCCATCAAAATAAGACAAATTGTCTGATACCGAAACTGTAATAGGGCCTATAACAGTGGAGCCCAATAAAGTATACAACGAACCAGATCTGTGTGCTTTCATGATCACATCAGAACTCCACCTTCACCTGTGTACTTACACCCAAGAGATTCTAGAATGCCCAAAGAGATGAGATTTTTCTTCAAGTGAGAAACATATCTAACACTGGTGAGAGTTCTCCAAAGTTTATAACACAAGCGCAAGAGCATATCTTCCAATATCTGAATAGTGCGCTCTGATTGTCCGTCTGTCTGTGGATGAAATGCTGTACTCAACTCCACCCGCATGCCTAACTCACGCTGTACAACCCTCCAGAAATGTGAGGTAAACTGCGTACCTTGATCTGAAATAATAGACACAGGCACACCGTGAAGGCGGACAATCTCATGAATATAAATTTCAGCTAACATCTCTGAAGAATAGGTAACTGCCACTGGAATGAAATGTGATGACTTGGTCAACCTATCCACAATGACCCAAACTGCGTCAAATTTTCTCTGAGTCCGTGAGAGCCCAACAACAAAATCCATAGTGATATACTCCCACTTTCACTCAAGAATTTCTAACTTCTGAAGCAAACCACCAGGTCTCTGATGCTCGTACTTAACTTGCTGACAATTCAGACACTGAGCTACATATGCAACTATATCCTTTTTCATTCTCCTCCGCCAGTAATGTTGCCGCAAATCTTGATACATTTTGGCGGTACCTGGATGAATAGAATACCTGAAACTGTGTGCTTCTTCAAGAATTAATTCACGAAGCCCATCCACATTAGGCACACAAATACGGCCCTGCATTCGCAGAACCCCATCTTCCCCCACAGCAACCTGTTTGGCATCACCGTGCCGCACTGTGTCCTTAAGGACAAGTAAATGAGGATCATCATACTGCCTCTCTCTGATGCGCTCATATAAAGAAGACCGAGCGACTGTGCAAGCAAGAACCCGAATGGGTTCTGAAATATCTAACCTCATGAACTGATTAGCCAAAGTCTGAACATCTGCATCTAATGGCCTCTCACCAACCGGAATATACGCAAGACTACCCATACTTACAGCCTTTCTACTCAAAGCATCGGCCACCACATTGGCCTTTCCGGGGTGATACAAAATGGTGATATCATAGTCTTTCAACAAATCCAACCATCTTCTCTGCCTCAAATTAAGATCCTTTTGTTTGAACAGATACTTAAGGCTGCAATGATCAGTAAATACCTCACACGAGACACCATAGAGGTAATGCCTCCAAATCTTCAGCGCTTGAACAATGGCTGCCAATTCTAAGTCATGAACAGGATAATTATTCTCGTGAACTTTCAACTGACGCGACGCATATGCAATTACCTTGCCATCTTGCATTAATACTGCACCAAGCCCAATGTGAGATGCGTCACAATATACCGTATACGATCCTGAACCTGTGGGTAATACCAACACTGGCACCGTAGTCAAAGCGGTCTTGAGCTTCTGAAAGCTCATCTTACACTCGTCTAACCATTTGAATGGGACACTTTTCTGGGTCAATATGGTCAATGGGCTTGCTATAGATGAAAACCCTTCCACGAACCGACGATAATAACCTGCTAAACCTAGGAAACTCCGGATCTCTGTAACTTAAGTAGGTCT
Source organism: Nicotiana otophora (assembly GCA_000715115.1). Classification (NCBI taxonomy): domain Eukaryota; kingdom Viridiplantae; phylum Streptophyta; class Magnoliopsida; order Solanales; family Solanaceae; genus Nicotiana; species Nicotiana otophora. Next base: position 37,327 of record AWOL01S0108715.1, read on the forward strand.
AGGCCAATTCTGAACAACCTCAATCTTCTTAGGATCCACCTTTATGCCTTTTGCCGATACCACATGCCCCAAAAAGGCAACTAAGTCTAACAAAACTCACATTTTGAAAACTTGGCATATAACTGATTATTCTTCAAAGTGTGAAGCACACTTCGAAGATGCTGCTCATGTTCATCTCGACTGCTGGAGTAAATTAAGATATCATCAATGAATACAACCACAAAAGAGTCCAAATAAGGCTTGAACACCCGATTCATCAAATCCATAAATGCTGCTGGGGCATTTGTCAACCCAAATGACATCACTAGGAATTTGTAATGCCCATACCGAGTTCGAAAAGCTGTTTTAGGGACATTAGAGGCCCTAATGTTCAACTGATAGTAACTAGACCTCAAATTGATCTTCGAAAATACCTTGGCACCCTGAAGCTGATCAAATAAGTCATCAATTATTGGCAGCGGATATTTGTTTTTGATAGTGGCTTTGTTCAACTACCGATAATCTATACATATTCGCATAGAGCCATCTCTTTTCTTTACAAATAATACTGGTGCACCCCAGGGCGAGACACTGGGTCTAATGAATCCCTGATCAAGCAAGTCTTGTAACTTCTCTTTCAATTCTTTCAACTCTGGCGGGGCCATACGGTATGGTGGAATAGAAATGGGCTGAGTGCCCGGAGCCAAATCAATACATAAGTCAATATCTCTGTCGGGTGGCATCCCTGGCAAATGTGCAGGAAATACTTCTAAAAATTCACGAACAACTGGTACTGAGTCCATAGAAGGGACATCCGCACTGGGATC
>AWOL01S0108715.1:42163-55635 GCA_000715115.1 Nicotiana otophora
GCTGGAGCCTGATTCTGGGGAGCCATCTGCTCCAGAGCGGGAGTAGTGGGAGTTTGTGCTCCTCCGCCAGCCTGTGAGACGGCTGGTGCCACTGCAAATGTACCATTCTGGGCCACTCCCTCCATAAGACTTACCAAATAGACTAGAGCATCCTGAAGTACTGGAGTAGCTATGAATCTTTCCGGGACCTGAACTGGTCCAACTAGTACATTCTGAACTGGAACCTCCTCCTGAAGGTCCACCTGAGGTTCTTCAACAGGTGCAGGTGCTCGAGCTCTGGATTGAGCTCTACCTCGGCCTCTAGCACGACCTCGACCTCGACCTCTACCCTTGGCCATAGTTGCCACCGGGGGTTCTAGTCCCTATCCATCAGTAGAGGTATTACGTGTTCTCACCATCTGCGAGAGAATAAGAGTAGAATGGTTCAATTATCGATGATAGAATAAAATCGCACGACAAAATAAGAAAGAAGTGATAATATTCCTAAACTTCATAGCCTCTGAGAGATAAGTACAGACGTCTACATACCTATCCTTCAGACTCTACTAGGCTTGCTCGTGACTCGTGAGACCTATGTAACTTAGTGCTCTGATACCAACTGTCACGACCCGAAATTTCCACCTTCAGACCGTGATGGCGCCTAACATTTCACTTGCTAGGCAAGCCAACGTTAGAATAATATTAACCAATTTTTAAACAATTTTTAAATTATTAATAATCAAAGAAACAAATGCGGAATAAAAGTTTGAAATATAGTAAAATAATCCATAAAAACAACAATGTCTAAATACCATCTCATAATTGGTGTCCCAAGTGCACGAGCTTCTAGAATAATACAATTAAAGGTCTGAATAAAATGAAGCTGTCTGGAAATAAACACACAGCTAAAGTAAAATAGACGGGAAATTCAGAACTGCGGACGCCATGCAGTTATACCTAAAGTCTCCTCCGAGTAGCTGAAATTCGAGCAAGTCTATGGCACGCCGCTGGGACCAACTCCGAAATCTGCACAAGAAGTGCAGAGTGTAGTATCAGTACAACCGATCCCATGTACTGGTAAGTGCTGAGCCTAACCTCGACGAAGTAGTGACGAGGCTAAGGCGGTTCACTTACATTAACCTGTACGCAATATTAATAACAACTACAAATAATAGAAATAAATCAGCTAACTCATTTATAATAATTGAAGCCAGCTCAGCAGTCATAATCCATTATTATTTCACCCAATTTTGTTGCAGCGTGCAACCCGCTCTCCCAATATATTCACATTCAATTCTGTTGCAGCGTGCAACCCGCTCTCACAATATATTCACATTCAATTCTATTGCAGCGTGCAACCCGCTCTCACAATATATTCACATTCGGTTCTGTTGTGGCGTGCAACCCGATCCTCCAATATATTCATAATAATCAATCCTGTTATAGATTTATTTCAATCAAGTAAATATAGACTTTTTAATAAGTGTGTTGCGGCGTGCAATCTGATCCCCCAATATTGACTTTTAATAAGTTTGTTGCAGCGTACAATCCGATCCTCCAATATGGACTTTTTAATAAGTCTGTTGCGGCGTGTAACCTGATCCTCCAATAATGACTTTTAATAAATCTGTTACGGCGTGCAACCCGATCCTCCAATATATCAATTTACCGATTCTTATAGAAGAAATTTTTCCAATAAATGCAACAATTGATATAAATTATAAGACAACAAGCATACAATAATTATGAATTAATTATAAAACAAACAATGACAAATAGCAAATTATTATAAAACTCAGGGAGAAAATAGGCAGTTTAATATTTAATATGCTAAATGTCAAATAATAATTAAAACACATAATTCAAATAGCATGTAACAATTAATGCAGGAATTCAAGAATTAATATTTGACAAAGAATATGAGAGAAATAATTATTATAATAATTGATTTATGATTTAAAATAATTTATGATTTTTCAAGTAAGCAGGCAAATAATTAATTTGACGACGTATAGACACTCGTCACCTCGCCTATACATCGTTCACATGCATTTCACATAACAAATAATTTAAGGGTTTTATTCCCTCAAGTTAAGGTTAACCACGACACATACCTCGCTTTGCAAATTCTAATCAATTACTCAACCATATCTTTTCCTTTTAAATTTGACTCTGAAAGCTTCAAATCTATTAACAAACAATTCAATATACTCAATACAAATCATAGGAATTAATTCCATATGAATTTACTAATTTTTCGGATAAAAATCTAAAATTTATTAAAATATTCGGTAGTTGGACCCATATTTCAAATCCCGAAAAAACTCACGAAATCTGAATACCCGTTCCGATACGAGTTTAACCATATAAAAATTATCCAATTCCGATATCAAATGGACCTTTAAATCTTAACTTTTCGTTTTTGAAAGATTTTATAAAAATTCCAATTTCCTCCATCTAAATCCGAAATAAATGATGAATATAGACATGCATTTGTGAAATATAATCACTTTTGGTTAAAGAACACTTACCCAATTCAAAATCGTGAAAATCCCCCTTGAAATCGCCCAAATCCGAGACTTGAAACTCAAAAATGAGTAAAAATGGCTAAAACCTGATTTTATGTATTCTGCCCAGCATTTTCGCATCTGCGGGCTATATTTTCTCACCTGCGGTCACGCATTTGCAAGGAAAAATCTCGCATTTGCGAAGTGGGGCTGCCAGGCAAGGTTCCGCATCTGCGGACATTTCTATCGCACCAGCGACGTCGTAAAAGCGACCAAACGACCGCAAAAGCGGTCTCTTCCGCAGAAGCGTTTCAGCCTTCGCAGAAGCGGTCGCACATTTGCGCCCTATTTCTCCGCAGAAGCGACGCAACTGGCCAGTACCCCAGGTCACAGAAGCGACCAGCTTCTCGCAGATACGGTTGTGCACCTGTGATCACCATTGCGCAGGTGCGATTACATCAGGTTCTGTCAAGAACCTGCTGCTTTCAACTTGCCCTAAGCAATCCGAATTTCGTCTGAAACTCACCCGAGCCCCTCGAGACCTTATCCAAATATCCCGACAAGTCCCATAATATAATACGGACTTACTCGGGGTCTCATATCATGTCAAACAACGCTGAAATTGTAATTCACACCCCGATTCAAACTTTGAGTTTTAAACTTTTCAATTTGCAAATCGCGTGCCATAACATATTAAATGAATCCGGAATGACTTAAAATTTGGTACACAAGTCATAAATGACATAACGGAGATGTTTAAATTTCCAGAATCGGATTCCGACTCCGATATCAAAAAGTCAACCTCATGGTCAAACTTGGAATCTTTAGCCTTTAAATTGCTAGTTCCGTTAAATGGTCATAACTTGAGCTAGGGACCTCCAAATTAAATTCTGGGCATACTTCCAAGTCCCAAATCACGATACAGAACTACCGAAACTGTTAAAATACTGATCCGGGTTCGTTTGCTAAAACTGTTGATCAAAGTCAACTCACTTGAGTTTTAAAGCTCTATTTCATATTTTAATCTATTTTTCACATGAAAACTTTTCGGAAAATTTTTCGGACTGCGCACGCAAATCGAAGAATAAAAAAAATGATACTTTTCAAGGTCTTAGAATACATAATTATTTATTAAATTTAAAGATGATATTTTTGGGTCATCATATTTTCTGTTCAATTTACCAATAATGTTGCGTTATATTTAGTTTTTCTATTACTGGTGATGAAAATCTTGAACTTACCTATGTAACTAATAACTATTTGTTGCTGTTATCTTATCCTTATGACATACCAAATGTTATGGTTTGCTTGGTTTATGGTGTAATTTTCTTTGTGTTGCATTCTAGATGTTGTACACTAGTTCCGGAGTTTCTTCATCGGCTTCTTCCCCCTTGATCTGTCAAGATGGGTAGATCTACAAGCTGCACTTTTTGTGATAATTAGGGTCATGAAATGTTATGTTATGTAACCTTTATCCATATGACATCAAAGATATCATGACTGGGAGATGGTTACCTTTTAGGCATTTCTTGTAAGGAAGAGATTTGTATTGTTTGTTTATCGCAAATGATCTGTAGCCAATGATTGAGGCTTACAATGCGGTTGGGCCACTTTAGTATTTAGGCCCATATTTATATTGAGTCCATTATTTTGTAATAGGTAGCCTACCGGATCAGGCCCACTATTTATTAGTAAAGACCATTTTCATATTGTAATATTGTATAGATTTTATATTTCCCATTCAAAAGATATCAAATTCTCTAGAACCTTCTCTCAACTCTCATGAACCCTAGTTTACATTTTGTCGATTCCATTATAAATCTTGCTGCTTAACATGGTATTAGAGCCTATGTGCAAAATCGCAACAACATTTTAATGATGAAACCCCTTCCATCTGTTGGGAATGTGTACATTGTATTGTCTAATGAGAAGCAGAGACAAGTGCCTTCTGCCTCCCAATTCTCTACCAATTCTGCTTCCTTTAATGTTGGGACTTCTAAGCTATCATTTCCTTCCAAGGTCTCCTTTGAGGCTCCTAGGTTTTCTGTCATATGCAAGTATTGTAATTAGCCTGGGCATACTATAGACAAATGCTATAAATTGCATGGTTATCCTTCCAATTTCAAGTTCAATAGAGGACCTCCCCCTCGCAGAACTGTTGCACATGTTGAAGTTGACTCATCTAGTGCTTCTTCTGTGCCTGGTAATTCTGATGGTCCTGTTGAGAATAAGCAGTTCTCTGTCATACCTGGCCTTACCAAGAATCAATACTCTCAACTGATGATCTTATTACAATGATCTCTGTTTCCCCACATTCTCTACCTCTCCTGGCTTCTGCTAACTTTGTTGTTAAGTTCATGCCTTATGAGGGTGTTTCTTATGGAGCTTGCATGTTGTCTAGTGTGAATGACATTGTTTGGATAATAGACTCTGGAGCTATTTTAAACATAATCTCATATATGTCCATAAGTTGTTGTCTCATTGTGATGATGATGTACAGTTTACCAAGCCTGCTTGCACTTTCTAGGGACCTTTAGTAAAGAAGCCAGTGGTACTTGGTAGATTGGACAATGGGCTTTACAAGTTGTTTCAACATGCCACTTCTCCTGTTGAGTCTGTTGATATCAATTCTTGTTCTTCTGTTGCTTGTTCTGTACCTGTAATTTCTAATAATGTTGTTGTTGACAATTCATTTGTAAATACCATGGTTGATTCCAATAAAATGAATAAATCTGATATTGTTTGGCATTATAGACTTGGACACGTTCTTTTTTCCAAAATGAAGCTTATTCATGGTCTTGATTGTGGGCTATCCTCTAAACAGTCTTTCACCTGTCCTATTTGCCCCTTGGCAAGACAGACTAGGTTGCCCTTCCTTGATAGCTCAATCCAGTTTGCTCACCCTTTCCAACTTATACATATAGATACTTGGGGTCCCTACTCTACTCTCACTCATTCTGGTTCCAAATATTTTCTAACTATAGTAGATGACTACACCAGGGCTATCTGGACACACTTGATGGGGTAAAAGAGTAATGCTTTTGATTTGTTGAAAGCTTTTATCCTTATGGTTGAAACACAATTTCAAACTAAAGTACAAACTATAAGAAGTGATAATGCCTTAGAGTTAGGCTCCAGTTCTTCTGGTTCTCTTTTCTTTTCTGAGAAGGGTATCATTCATCAAACTTCTTGTCCCCATACTCCTCAACAAAATAGTATAGTAGAGAGAAAATATAGACATCTGTTAGAAACTACCAGGGCTCTCTTAATTCGGTCTCACCCCCCTATTAGATTCTGGGGTGATTTCCTTCTCATTGCCACTTACCTGATCAATAGATTCCTTTCTCCTCTCCTTCAACATAAGAGATCTTATGAATTATTATTTGGGAAAGTTCATGTAAACTTTCATCTCTAAGTTTTTTAGCTGCCTTTGCTACTTTACAATGCCTAAACCTCACAGGGATAAGTTTCACCCTAGGTCAATTCCATGTGTTTGTAGGCTACCCTTTTGGAAAAAAGAGTTATAAACTCTATAACTTGTCCACTAAATCCTGCTTTGTCTCTAGAGATGTGACCTTTCATGAGCACATCTTTCCTTTCTATACGTCCTTTGTTACCTCCTGCCCTACCCTACCTTATTCTACTTCTTCTTCTTCTTCTGTTCCTGGTCCTTTCTATGATAATTCCCAGTTTCCTCATTCTCCTCCAGTCCCTGGTCCTTTTCCTCAGTCTTCTCCCATCTTTACCTCTTCTTCTCTTCCCTATGGTTCCTCTAGTTTCTCTGTTTCCCCTTGTTCTAGCCCAACTCCTCCTTGTGTTTCCTCTCCTCCTCCCCTCAGAAGATCTAGCATACCTCACACTGTTCTTGCATATCTTCAGGATTATGTCTGCCCCACTCTTCCTCTTTCTGCACCTTTGCATGCCCTTTCTAACTCTAAGTTTGTTTCTTTCAATGTAACTAATACTCAGCTTCATGTTCCTGAGCCTTACACTTACTCTCAGGCTGCTGATGTCCCTGAGTAGCAGCATGCCATGAGAAAGGAGTTTGAGGCTTTGGAGGCTAGTGGAACTTGGGATATTGTTGAGTTACCCCCGGTAAGAAGCATATAGGTTGCAAATGGGTATATAAAGTGAAATATAGAGCTAGTGGGAGTTTGGAAAGGTATAAGGCTAGGTTGGTTGTTAGGGGTGATACTAAGGTTGAGGGGTTGATTTTCATGAAACCTTTTCTACTGTTGTTAAAATGTCTATTGTGAAGTCTTTAATTGTTATTGTTGTTAAGCAATACTGGCATTTATTTTAACTTGATGTCAATAATGCATTCTTACATGAGGATCTTGAGGAAATCTTTATGAAGGTTCCTCCTGGTTTATCTGTTCCTCTTTCTTGTTCCTCTTCTGCTCCTTTGGTTTGCAAGCTACTTAAGTTCCTATATGGTTTTTGAGACAAGCCTCCAGACAATAGTATGCTAAACTATCTCTGGCCCTTTGTTCTAGAGGATATTCTCATTCTTTAAATGACTACTCACTGTTTACTAAAGGTTCTAGGTCTTCTTTGGTCATTCTATATGTGGATGATGTCATCCTAACTGGGACTGATTTGTTTGAGATTTTATCTTTAAAAGCCTTCTTGCATGAACAGTTCAAAATCAAGGACCTTGGTTCTCTTAATTATTGTCTGGGGATTGAAGTTCTTTATTCTGATTCTGGGGTTCTCCTACATCAAAAGAAGTTTGTTCATGACTTGTTGGATTCTTTTGCTTCTTCTGATTCTTCTGTTGTTGTCAGTCCCTTTGCTCTTAATGAGAAGCTGAAGGCTTTTGTTGGTGATCATTTGCCTAAACCTGAGGAATATAGGTGCTTAATGGGTAAGTTAAATTTCTTGACTCATACCAGGCCTGATATTAGCTTTGCAGTTCAACATCTCAGTCAATTCTTGCAGACTGATTTGCACTTATTGAGGTATTTGAAGGATACTTCTGATTTTGGCCTTTTCTTCAGCAATTCATTTGATCTCTCCTTGAAGGTCTATTGTGATAATGATTGGGCCTCATGTGCTGATAGTCGAAGATCTGTGATTGGTTTCTGTGTTTTCCTTGGTGATTGTTTGGTGAGCTGGAAATCCAAGAAGCAGCATGTGGTCTCTCTTTCCTCTGCTGAAGATGAGTACAGGGCCATGAGTAAAGGTGTAGTTGAGGTCACTTGGCTTTCAAGGCTGATGTCTGATTTTGGCATTTCTTCTTCTTCTCTCATTCCTTTGTACCGTGACAATCAGACAGCCTTGCATAATGTGCGCAATCCAATCTTTCATGAGCGGACTAAACATATAGAGTTGGATTATCATTTTTTCTGAAAAAAAATTGGTGATGGGCTAATTAGTTTGTGCCATGTTTGCAGTGATGCTCAAGTTGCCTATATCCTTACCAAGGCATTTCCTGCTCATTATTTTCATCTTCGCAAATTGGGGGTTTTATCACCCTCCAACTTGAGGGGGTTGTTAGGATACTGGATACATGCTGATCATTTGGGCCACTTTAGTATTTAGGCCCATGTTTATATTGAGTCCATTATTTGGTAATAGGTAGCCCACCGGGTCAGGCCCACTATTTATTAGTAGAGATCATTTTCATATTGTACAGATTTTATATTTTTAATTCAAAAGATATCAGATTCTCTCGAACCTTCTCTCAACTCTCATGAACCCTAGTTTATATTTTGTCGATTCTACTGTAATTCTCACTGCTTAACAAAACTATTGTGGAACGACCTTGATAAATCCCATGTAAAAGAATTACCGGTATCTTTTAACCCCTTGTTTTGGTAAACTAAGTTTTGAATAATCTCAGCAAACACCGTATGTCATTCTATATAAGATTGAAACAATTTGCTTGAAGATTTCAATTGATTTGATAAAATACTAACTACTCTCTCCGTCTCAAATTATCTGTCGTGGTTTCTAAAAATAGTTGTCTCAAATTATTTGTCATTTTAAAAGTTCAAGAGTAAATTAACTCTTTTTTTCCCTATTCTACCCTTAATATTAATTGTTTTTGAAGACTACAAATACCTTAATTATGAATAAGTATTAAATGAAAAGAGATTATATTTTAAGACATAAATAAGGATAAAATAGTCAAAAATCTTTTCTATTTAATATTTTTTTAAGAGAGGTATAAAAGAGAATCACGATAAATAATTTGAGACGGAGGGAGTAATAAATATAAGTTTATAAAGACAGATTAGTGGTCTGCTACAATAATGTATTTGAGTGTCAAAAGAAGTGTTGAAGCACTTTTAATATAATGAGCAAAGAAAAGGAACAACTATGACATTTAATGAATGGATCTTAAACATCATAAAGAATGTATCTTTTGGTCATTTAGAGGCCTTATGTACCGTACTAATAATCTGGTTCACGGATTCTGCAATTCACCCAAGTATCACATTTCGCTACATTCTTCATCGATGCGAGAGTCTGATTACTGATGTTACAATTCCTTTGGTGTTAAATATAATGGTGCATAGTATGATGTACTATTATATTTGATGCACTCAAAATACGCGTTTATCTAAATACTAATAGCCAACTATTTTATATGAATACAGAGACCCGACTATTTATAATGTGAAACTGACTCTACATAATTTGATACCAAAAGACCCTAATTGTCCAGTATAGAGCAAGATAGTTATACATATTTTGACGCCTAATACGAAGAAAGAAAAACTTTTTTCTTTGTAAAGAAAAATTGTTTGGAAAGCCATGTGTAATTACCTGACAGTATAGTTACTAGGGTAGTAATTACACACCCTAGTAATTACATTGTATAGTAATTACTATGACCTGTTTGTTTGTCATAACGTAATTACAGTATAATTTTCATTGTCATGTTTGATTGGGCAAGTGTAATTATATAGTTAAATCTAAAAAAATTCAAATTATTACTATGTGACAAACTTATATATTAATAAGAAATATCAAGTATTAATTTATTATGAGGTATTTAAATAAATATTTATTGTAAAAATATATTAAATTATGATAAATTGGGAAATAATATCATAAAATAATCGATATATTACAAATAAATAATATGATTACTTAAAAAAATCAATAAAAATTTAATAACGATATATTTTTCACTAACTCATGTGAATAAGAAAGTTAGATATGATCTAAGAAAGTATTTTTCATAATAAATATTTATACTATTTAAAAAATAAAACTAGTAAAATACAATACCGTCCTTTATTGGGATATCAACAATCTAATGAAATGTTAAAATCTAACACAAAACAATTGCATGGTTTATTCAGGTAAATAAGCTCTATTATTAGCATAATGCATATTATGCAATAAATTACTATTGAGTATTTTACTATTATATCGATTATTATTATTTATTAAGTACTACTATAATGCCAACCCTATTGACCATATTTATTTGTAATGATGACTAGTAGAATTCATGGAATGATTTTTCATTATTTATATGAACTGAAAAGGTACGAGAACAGCAACTAGAGAAATTTGCATCACCTTCCGAGTTTGAAAGAACAATTTCACAAACACTATTTCGAGTACTATCAGTTTTGGAGTTAATATCGTTAGAAATATTCTCATTGTCGAAAAAGCTTTATTTTAAAGAAAATATAGTCGAAAAAAAAGAGCCTGAAAAGTTACCTTGTAATTACACCATGTAAAATTACATCCAATTCTCACTTCTCTCTTGAGAATTGGAGAGTGTAATTACTCACTCTCAATTACACCCAATTCCCAACTAACCAAGTAATTATTTGACCTAACAAACAAACCAAATTATGTAATTACATCAAATTATACTCAAATTCAATTCCCTTGTAGTTTTCCAAATTGTTTTCTTTTCTCATGTTACAGTATTTCCGTTCAACAAGACCGACCACTCATAGTTGTGACATTGATTAAGAAGTTCTGTTCATTAAATGCTTTTGGTCAAATAACAGACGGATCTCTTTACTTAGCAGTTAGCACTATTGCTTATTTAAACTACTAGTTACAATTACCCGGGGCACAGCCCAGGCCCAACAACCATAGTGAAAGGAAAAATTTTCACGTGGCACTCAATTTTGAGTCATCCATCGAATTTATATTAATTGTTTAGAAAAAGTTTAACTGACACCCAATTTTTAGATAACTTCATATACGTACACTTTATTTTTTTCTTTAATTTTGTTTTCTTCTTCTTTTTAGTTGCAAAATGGGTTTAATAAATTTATTATTGTTTCTATAATTTGATGATCGAGATTTATTATTTATGATATCTGAAAGTTATGTTTCAAATTTGAGCTCATTTAAAGCAAATTTGGGCATTGAATCGTGTATTGAATTATTAAAAATCGAAAAACAAGTTTATGTTTCAGAATTTAAGATTCAAAATCTGAAGTTTCATTCAATAAAGCGAACTACTTAAGATTCGAATTTTTGAAGTTGCATTCAATAAAGTGAACTACAAAAGATTTGAATTTCTAAAGTTGCATTTGAAAGATAAAAGAACTTCAGATTTGATTTATGAAATAGCATTAAATAGATTGAACTACTTCAAATCCGAACGGATAACTGACTCAAATTTCAAATAATATTTATTCATATTTTCGAATATTGCATATATGGAATTCTCATTAATTAGTGATCATTCTCTATACATATCTTTATGAATGACAACTCTTTATAATATAATCAAACCTTATCATAAACTCATAAATGTTGCTAATATTTAGTTTGTATTTTCGTCTCGTTTTAATTAACTTAAGTACATATTGGAAGGTAAAATAATGTTGGCCTAATACATACTTTGCCCCCTTAACTTGTATGCGAATTTCTTTGACACGCTGCAGTTTTACGTATAATATTCTCTCCAATTCTTTTTCAATCAAATTAATTTTATTCATAAGGTAATCTCTCTTCAATTCAAAAAAGAGTAGTTTTTGTTTTATATTTTTTATAGATGAACTTCTCAATTATTGAAGAATTACTTTTCATAAAATAAATTGATATACATTTATATTATGCTAAATAATTAAAATTAAGTTTAATATAAATATACACATAATTACACGTGCTCTGCTGTTAATACACTGACTCAGCAGAAGAGGCAAAGCCTGCAACTTTTAGAGCTATTGTTTTACCTATATAAGTGGCCCTTTAAATTGCCTGAGCAGTTGCTTTATTTACCAAATTCTCTTATGGCATTCAACGTAATAATATAGAAAAGCAGTGGCAAAAATATAAAAGCCTCAGCAGGCATGCTGACTCCTGGTGGAACTCAACTACTGCCGCTCCTCGCACGGAGCGTTTGACCATAGATTCCCAAGATTGGGTGTTCCATAAACTATGTAGAATTAATGTCTTTTAAAGAAATAATTATAGCAACTTGTTCCTGTACCGGGAAAAACAGTACAATATTATTTAATCTTATTTGTTTCATTTTACGTGAAATTCTGTTTCTTAATCTTTCCCAAAGAAAGGACACATTTTTATTGCTCTTTTGGCATGTTTATAAAGGAAAAAATGGTTGAATATTTCAGCTGCCTTTGTTTCATTATATATGACATTCTTTCATTTTTATTCTTTTAGAAACAAGAGTGGCAATTTTTTATATTTGAAAATTTTTTATTTTTAAACTTCTTGGTTTACTCTCAATGACATACTTTTATAACCATAAAAATATCATAGCATGTATATGACCCAAGTTCTAAGAGTACAGTTAGGGGTCGTTTGGTATGAGATATAAGTAGATATAGTGTTGGTATAAAATTTTAATATCACTTGATACTTTGTTCGGTTAGTATGTGTAAAATCTCTTCTTTTCTTGTTTAAGCTTCACGATCCATTCAAATATCATCATATAAAATAAAATCTAGGAGTAATAAGAAATATTTCTTAGTAGTTAATCCTACAAAAATATTCAAAAGTTGAAGAAAATCAATTTTGAACTTCAATTTCTATTCAAACAAATATATGAAGAGAATATTTATCTCTCTTATTTAACTGGAGTTTCTATAACGTACATTATTAATAAAGAAGAAAGAAATTTCTTAATACTAGTCACACAATAAAATTCAAAAGTTGAACAAAATCAAATTTTAAAACTTTAAATTATGTTCTAACACTTGTCTTTCTTATTTAACTGGAGTTTCTATAACGTACATTATTAATAAAGAAGAAAGAAATTTCTTAATACTAGTCACACAATAAAATTCAAAAGTTGAACAAAATCAAATTTTAAAACTTTAAATTATGTTCTAACACTTGTCTTTCTTATTTAACTGGATTTCTGATTTGTGTATTAATTATTCAACAAATTTCAAGAAATGCAAACTAAATTCTACATATTAGTGATTGATTTAACAACCTTTTTCCGGAGCAACATACGCAAATATTGTTTAAATCTATTTCTCCATGACCAATTAGTAACAGATCTAATCTATATCTATAATTAACAGTGACCTTGGAGAAACGCATGCAGTGAATGAAAATTCATTTCTTTTCTCTTGTTTTAATGAAAATTTATTTTGATGAAATTTACTCTTTGATAAATCTATTCAAATCGAAGAGCTGGATTTTTGAAATGATAAATTTTAGTGGGCCCTGTTGGTATGACACCCTTCTTCAAAAAAAAGACAGCAATTGTACTTATTTACCATCAAATGCAGTAAATTAAGGTGGGGTCACTGATTCAGCAAACTGCCCACACGTGCTCGCGGAAAATGTGTAGCTGTTTTGGGCCTTGAAAATGGCTTAGAAGTTCCGTTTATTTGCAAAACTGTGTTGGTGGCATTTAGCGTAATAATATGCAAATGCAATGGTAAATATGTTTCACCTGTTTCTACGACTCCTCTTATGTTTTATTTCAATAAATATTGTTTAATAGCGTAAAAATAATATGATTGTTATGAATATATTATATTATGGATGTTCATTTAGTACTCCGTTGTAAATAAGCTTCAT
>AWOL01S0108724.1:3257-15521 GCA_000715115.1 Nicotiana otophora
GGTTCAGTGTCCACAAATAGGGTGATTCATGAGATAAATAGGACATTGCATCAACTGGAAAGGGTGAGGTATGCTTGGATCCCTAATATTCCATTGTTATGGCCAGTCATGATTCAATACTTTGAAGAATATAAACCTATATTAATCACTACAAGAGTAACATGGCAGCTTCCTTTTCATGGTTTGTACAAATGTAATACAGATGGGGCTTCAAAGGGCAATCCTGGACTTAGCTCCCTACGCTTTTGTGTGAGGGATGATGAACGTGATGTGGTGTATGCTAGGGCAGTAGACTTGGGAGTGACAACTAATATGGTGGCTGAAGCTAAGGCTATTCTTCAAGGGTTGGAATATTGTGTGGAGCATGATCTTTACCCTCTCATACTGGATACTGATTCACTGGTGATGAAAAAGGTGATAGAAGGGGAATGAGATCCTACTTGGGTAATTGCACAGGATGTGAAGAAAATTATAGAGATGAAGGACAACTTCAATGTGATCTTTCAACATGTGTTTAGAGAAGGCAACTCAGTGGCGGATTTTATAGCTAACATTGTGTTCTCTTTTGCAGGTACATCTGAGTTTCATTCATTCTCTGAACTGCCTAGTGCAGGGAGGAGGTTGATCAATCTAGACAAATCTCAATCACCTAACCTTAGGGTTAGGATAGCAAAGAGAAGAACCCCAGACTGATGGCTTCACAGGATTGGACTCTGCACAAACCTGCATGTTTCTTTGTCTCATTCAGTATGCTATTAAGGTACTTTCCAATGGTATTAGCATGGTCCCATGCTCATTCTGGGGGTGCTTTGATAGTGTACAGAAAAAATGCGATAAGCAGGTGTGGGATGGTACAATTTATCCTACTTCTGATATGTCCAAATGCTAAGGAAAATGTTGAACCCATCATATGGTATTTCTGGAGATTGTTGAATCATTTCTCAGTGGTATTAGCATGCTTTCATGCTCAATCTAAAGATGGTTTAGCAATGTTTAGAATGATGTCTACATTAAAGGTTCTAGTAGGGAAGGATCTGAGACTTACAAGATCACAAAAAGGCACAATTTCAAAGGCAGGCCTTTGCCTTGCAAAGCCCGCTTAAAGCCAGCTGATGCCTTGATTTTGCCTTGTAAAGCCTGGCTAAATCTAGTTCATGCTTGGCTTTTGCCTTGTAAAGCCTGGCTAAAGCCAGCTCATACCTGGATTTTGCCTTGTAAAGCCTGCCTAAAGCCAGCTCATGCCTGGCCTTTGCCCTGTAAAGCCTACCTAAAGCCAGCTCATGCCTGGCCTTTGCCTTACAAAGCCTGCCTAAAGCCATGCTCCTCTTCTACACATTAATATTGATGAGTGAGCATATGATTAATACTTGAACAAAATCAGTCCACTGCATATGGAGATCATATAGTAGCTACACTTGGAAGACTATGCTGGCTTCAACTCTGTGGTGGAGATGTTTGGAATTCATTTTAGCCTATGGACAATATACCCTGGCGCCTGGTGAGAGCTTGATAGGTGCTGCTTGGTATTTTCCAATGACAATTGGATTCACATACACTAATAGGAGAAAGAAGCATTCAACTTATCATGTTGTAATAGCTAGTTCATTAGATTTTAGCTTTTCTATCTTTTTAATAGCTAGTAGCTTCATGCAACTTCAACTTCTATTTTGGTTTGGACATCTTGTAAGCTTTGGACCCATTTTGAGATTTTATTTATATATTAGCCACTAGGCAAAAAAAATAATAATCAAGTTGCAAAAAACAAAAACCATCAATTCTAACTTTAAAGTATAAACAAGGCTAAATAAAAATAACATAATCAATAGCAAGCTTTAATATTAAACACCCATGAGTTTAACATACTAGGGTTGGAACACAACCCTAGATAAAAATCTAGCTACTCGTGGCAGAAAGCATAGAAAAAGAAAAAGAAGTAGAAATTAAAGGCATAAAGCTAAAATAAAATGGAAAAATTAGGCGATCCTCTCTAATTGTAGCTCAACGTTTCCCCAAATATCTAAGAATAACGCCTATTATAGTGCTCCAAAAGTTTTGACAAAAATACCCTTCAGAGGGTTCTGGAGCCTCACTTTAACTTCTGCGGTCCGTGCTTTGCTGGGTTACATTGCGGGTGATTTCACTTGGAGGAGTTGCGGCCAAACTTTAGCTTCTGCAGCCACATTTTAGGTTCTGCGGCTACACATGAATTGTTGCGGGCTGTATCTTAAATAGGATTCAGACTTGTTCGGTTACACATTTTCTGATCTTCTAGGCTTGTTAGTGCAAACCTGTTTTGCAGACCAAGTGTGACATCACATTTTAGTCTGGGACCGCACTTCTGCCAAAAATCTCTAAAGCTTCAGTTCTTCTTTTACAGAAGCATTTCATCTTTTGCGGACCATACTTGCTTCTGCGGCCGCAAATGGAATTCTGCGGACCACAATGTTCTTAGTATTTCTCCTCTTTGCTGAACTTGGTTAGATCATCTCCTTTTTGAGTTATTTTTCTTTATTGAGCACACATTTTCCAGCACACATGCAATTCAACCATTTCCATTAGATTCCGAGACAAAAACCAACACTTTCAGACTAAAAACTTTAGCAAGAGGGTACTAGTAAGTGATTAAAATTTACACTTATCAACTCCCCAAAACTTATGTCTTTGCTTGTCCTCAAGCAACTAGATTAGCTCCCTCTTTACCTTATTGTATGATCATTTAAAAGAGTCACCTACAAGTTATTTATACTAGTTAGGACCAACAATTACCCACAATACTCGTGCATTCTAAACAAGGTGCAACTTGCTCATCTCATGTAATTCTAGTATGACATTTGAGCCTCAAGAGTTGACCTCATTCATTAAGGAGTCTTTTTATTTCATGTAAATCATGGTGGACTCCAAACTCTTCCTCTTATACCTTATAATTTGCAATGCTCACTTCATGTTTCAACACTCATTTTCTAGTACAAAACAAATTCACTCTTTTCTCATAAAGAAATATCAAACAGTTAAGCTTCAAGTACCATATGCTTGCCCCTTATGTAAATATCCACTAATGTAAGCATACTTGGTTCGAAATCAAATCGTACTTCTTTCGGATTGTAATAAAGGCTTTTAGTCCGGGGTAAGATACTATATAGGGTACATGTGGTCACACCTTTCCTTAAGCACTTCACATCTCATTTCTTGGCTCACATTTGTCAAACCCTTAGGGTATCTCTTCTTCTTAAAAGCTAGAGAGACTTACCATCACTCTTTGTTGACAATTTCATTCTTTTTTTCACTTAATTATTTTTAATTAGAGTTACTTGCTTTATTCAATTTTATCAATCTCCCTTTTCGTCCCTCTTTGGGCTTCTTTTTGTTCACATTACATTTTTTTATCATTCTTGTAGATTATTTTTTTCTCTATTTTTAATGACTTGATACCTCTTTTAGGTTTCTCAACTTTCCCCCCAAACTTACGCTTTGAACCACTTACTACATATGAGGACTTAGGAGGGTTCGGGTGCCAAGAGGAGATCATGTTTAAAATGGATAAAGGCTTGTAGCATGGTTATATACAGAGAAAGGCTAAAGGCTCAAAGGGGGTTGACTAGAGATAATGATCATAGGATGGCAATTGAAAGCTCAAACGGTCCAAGTAAAGCCTACAATCATCTTTCAACCCAAGCAAACTTAAATTCTTTCCTTGAAGCACATTCAGGGTAAGTTCTAGACTTTTCACTCAAGCACTTGGACTAGTAAAATTTCATTTCACCTCTCATGCAAATAGACCGTAAAAGAGGATAAAGTCTAAAACCCACAACAACCATTATCAAGTTAAGGATCTCTATGGTCTACTCAACCACCTAATGGTTATCAAAGACAACTTAAGAGCCTCAAAATCACTTTTATTAGAGTTACCTCTTTCAAAGAATGATTCACAACAACCTTGTCTCAAACCATAAGCATGCAATTAAGTATGTTAGTTCCACATGAAGCATAAATACCTCGTTTTCATAGACTAACTTGATTAGGACTTTTATTCATTACTACTTACTACTACTATTACCTAAATATGAAATAGACTTATTCTCTTAAGAAAGTTATCACACTATCCATCCTCGGGAAGAGTCGCCCAGTTCACACAAGAACCTTTGTAAAGAACAGTGACATTAAGAAGACCAAAGACTAATTATCAATAAAAGAAGGAAAAGCATAATATTTACACTACCGAAACAACTAGAATTATAGATTACTACTAAATATATTAAACTACTAAAAACAAACAAAATAAATCATCCAATTATTACATTTGAATGTCATTAAATGTATTAATCCATCAAATTCTCCAGCCCCCCCATAAAATAAAAGGAAGCATTGTCTCCAATGCTTAGCAAAACAAGATCAAAGAGTAGAGAGGGGCGAATAGACTCCCTAAGCATACTCAATCGTCATGGTATCACCAGCGGGGTTAGTCCAAGCTAGCATAACTAACTGGATGGTATCATCATCGTCCGTGGAAACTGCCTGAGACGTGAACATGTCACACACCAC
This sequence comes from Nicotiana otophora, assembly GCA_000715115.1. Taxonomy (NCBI): domain Eukaryota; kingdom Viridiplantae; phylum Streptophyta; class Magnoliopsida; order Solanales; family Solanaceae; genus Nicotiana; species Nicotiana otophora. The sequence goes on from AWOL01S0108724.1 coordinate 7,797, forward strand.
ATCAACAGTGTTGGATGCAAGGCAAGGCTCCTCATGCTGAGCAGCAGGTGAATCTTGAGGAGTTTGAGCTGGATGAGGCTGGGTGGGGTCAATTAGTATGTCAAATGGAAAGTTGCTGACCTCAACTATCCTAGCCACATCAGCTCGGAGTGAGTCAACTGACTTCTTGTTGGCCTATTTCCTTCTCATCTTCTTCATCTTCTTGGTCAAACGCTCAATCACTATACCATGATGCACAAGTGTGTCCGTAATCACCTGTTGGTTGTCCAAGACCTTGGTGAGCTTCTGGTCAATGTCAGAAGAATCCGGCTATGTAGAGCTTTGATGTAGCTATCTGCATCCAACTGTTGAGACTATCTAGCATCTGAGAAACATGTAAAGTAGATAGTGGGCAAGCAGACAAAGGCACTAGCCTTAGAGATTGTGTAGGCAATGGAGCAGAGGCTAATGGCGGCTCAAGAACAGACACTCTAGTACTGGCAGAAGGCTCAAGTAAAGTGGAGGGGATATCAGAGGGACAAGAAACTACAACTCCAGGCTCATCAGACTGGCTAGTAATGTTGGAAGACTGACTGCCCTTATTTGGATTCCTTGGGTCTTGAAACTTATACAAATCAAAGGGGCTGGTTGGATTAACCTTCATATCAAATGGTCTGGACTCCACCTTGGCATCTGTCAAGTACTCTATCATGGTGTTGGGGTAGGGGTAGGATGTGTTACCCTATTGTGCTACTAAAGAGATATTTTCCAACATCAGAGCACCCATATTGATTGGGTACCCTACCATGATAGAAGCTACTAACACTTCTCTCTCAAAAGATAGGTTGTTCTCATTCAGACATGGATAAAGTATTCTACACACAAAAGTCTGCCAACCCTTCGCCTCAAAGCTTAGAGTCTTGCGGAAGATTGGCACTCCGTTACCTATCCAAGGGGGAGTAGGCCTAGGTGCAAGAATCTCCATGAGCCATGGGCGGACCTCTTCCTTCTCAGACAATTTAGCCAAGTACTCCTTTGGCTCAACACACTCAAGTCCGAAGTAGGCACTCAAAGTGCGTTGATCAAATTTCACTTTAAGGTTACACACTTTGTTAATATTAGTCCCTTTAACAATATACGTCATGTTGGCGTAGAATTTTCAGACAAGGTGTTCCTTGATATCTACAAACTTCTTAGTGAACTGCATCCATATTTTCCTCTTTGTAAACTGCTCCAGGATTGCTGGATTATACTTGTGTAAGTCCGTGGTGAGGAATTGTCTTTCGTGAGTGAAGGACCTTTCTGTCCACTACTGTCGAAAATCCATATAAGCATTGAAGCTTAAGAATCTCTCTTCCCAAACCACATTCTTAATTGTCCTCATTGTGCCATCTCTTGCAACCTTTCCCCCTTTTTCGTCATCGGGGGCATCATCAGAATGAGAGTCTTGTGCGGCTGCATTTCACTCATGACTAGCGCTAGTCATGGCTTGAGAAGTTATTTGAGATGTGGAAGGCATATATTGGGGCTCAGATTGCCCTTGTGAATGAAACTGCTTCTATTTGTGCTCTTCAGTAAAGTCACCAAAATTCCTTCGGAGGCCTCCCTAGACGGGAAATAGGAATCAGACTCTGAGAGGCTTTTACCTCTTCCTCGGCCAACAGTTATTTTCTTGACAATTTCCTTTTGTGCACTCGGGTTTATGGAACCTCTGCCTCTTCCTTTTCCTTGACCATACATTCCTTCGGATGTCTCTTATTTTCCTCTTGATCACACCATTATCTGTATATGCACAAATAGAGGTGTAAGGTAATATATATGTTGTAAAGTAGTTAAAGTCATAATAGCAGTAGAATACAACTTAGAAGAAGTAGGGTGTTCAGTGTGTAACATTCATAAGACAAATTTCAAGTGCAGTCCGCACAATTCCAAGTGCGGTCCGCACAGAGGAAGTGCGGTCCGCAAAATTTGAAGTGCGACTGCACTCCTGCACAGATATTTCAAGAGTTCATAGAGAAGTCTCTGAAGAACAGTGCGGACCTGCATTTTCGGCCGCAGAAATCCAACTATAGTCCGCACAATGTTATTGCGATCCGCACTTGAGTAGAAGTACTCAAGTCCCGGAGAAAGAAGTTCTCTGAAGGATAGTGCAGACCTCTCTTTTCGGCCACAAAATTTCAAGTGCGGTCCACACAAATAAAGTGCGACTGCACAACTATGGTTATTAATCAAGCCACCTAAAATAGGAATTGCGGACTGCAAAATTTCAAATGCGGTCTGCAAAGTCAAGAGTATGAAGAACATTTTCTGCCTAGGTTATGCAATTATGTGTTCAATCTAACTGGGTAACATGGTAAAGGAATGATAGTCAAATACCCAACCCCAGCTAAGCATACCCAATGTTAAACTACCCAACATAGACACAGATAAAGGATGCAATCATAGATGGCCTAAAATGAAGTTAAAAAGTAGAAATAAAATCAAAAAGAAAAATAACAAGATTAAATTGATGCATACCATATTGTGCTAGTGTGATAAGAATAATTGGAGTGTGGGTGGTTATGTGCAATCAAAAGCATAAGCAACTCGTTCCTCCATAGAATCGCTGTTAAATGGAAGACTTACTATTCTATTTATACTTGCACATGGGTAAAGGTGAAAGAGGGCGAGTCTGGCTGCAAAATTCCAAATGCGATCCGCAGTCTATTATATGGGCGGTGGAGAGCTTGTGGTTGTGCGGTCCGTAATTTTTTCAAGTGCGGCGTGCTTCTGTCAACCTAGTTTCAGTGACTTCTCTGATAGTGCTCTCCCGCGACTGCAAAATTTTCTGATAGACTGGAAAGTTAACTCCGCACTGATAGGGAAAAAGTTCAGAGGAATTGAAATTTAGCACTTGATTTGCCTATTGTAAATGCGGTCCGCAAGTAAAATCTTTGATCGCAATTTATTTTCTGATGTCCGCATCTCCTCTTTTTCGGCCGCACAAATAGAAGTGCGGTCCACAGTTTCCCATGCATGGCACATCATCAGCCTTCATCTCGATACCTAATATTAATCATTTCAACACACTTCAAATCTAGTTAAAAACAAGAAACAACATCTAACTAAAAGAGAAAAAGGAAAAGAACTTGGGTTTCCTCCAAGGAAGAGCCTTATTTAACACCGTGGCACAACGCAATGTCATAGCATCCTTAATTGAAGTAAAGTACTGCCACCACGTGGCTTTCACCGACTTTTCCTAAGTAGTGGTTTACTCGGTGGCTATTGACTCAAAATATTTCATTGTTCTTGTTCTTCAAGTCCAAAGCACCAAAGGGTGTCACACCAATAATTTCTAACGGACCACTCCACTTTGACTCAAGCTTCCTGGAAAATATTCTCAACCTTGAGTTGAACAACACTAGATCATCGGCCTTGAACTCTTTGTTCCAAATATACTTGTAAGGAAGGTAGTTCATCTTTTATTTCTACAAGGATAAAATCTCATATGCATGATACCAAAATTTATCCAATTCATTCAAATGTGCAACCTGTAAGTTATAAGTGGTTACATCCTAATAAAGATTTAGTTTCTTTAAGGCACACATTGCCTTATGCTCTAATTCCACTGGAAGATGACAAGCTTTTTGAACGTCAACGGTATGGAGACATTCCAATAGGTGTTTTGTGAGCCGTTCCATATGCCCATAGAGCATTGTCAAATTTCTTAGACCAATCTGTCCGGTTTTCATTTACCATCTTGGACAAAATACTCTTTATCTCACAGTTGAAAACTTTCACTTGACCAACTTGCTTGTGGATGATAGGTAGTTGTCACTCTGTGAGTGACTCATACTTGACAAACAAAGTGTCAAGAGCCTTGTTGCAAAAATACAACCCTCCATAACTTATGATTACCCACAGAGTGCCAAACCTTGTGAAAATATTCTTTTTCAAGAAAGCCACCACACTTCTAGCCTCATTATTGGGTAAAGAAATGAATTATACCCATTTAGACACATAATCCACCACGACCAAAATGTAGGTATTTCCACAAGAACTCATAAAAGGGACCATGAAGACAATGCCACAAATATCAAAGATATCAATATCCAAGATGGTTGTGAGGGGCATCTCATGTTTCTTTGAAATTCCGCCGGCCCGTTGACTTTCATCACATATTCTCACCAACTCATTTTCATCTTTGTAGAGACTAGGCCAATAGAAACCACAACTTAGAAATTTAGCCACTGTTCGTGCTCCACCATGATGACCACCATATGGAGAAGAATGACAAGACCCAAGAATATCAATTTGTTCCCCCTTCGGCACACATCTTCTAATCACTACATCTATGCAAATCCGGAAAAGGTATGATTCATCCCAAATAATAGTCCTTGCAATCCCTCTTGATCTTCTTCCTTTTATTTTGAAGAGAAGTTACCAGAATGATACGACTCACAAGGAAATTTTCCAAATCCGTGAACCATGGTACCTCTTTCATTATAAGTGCCAAGAGTTGCTCATCAGGAAAAGATCATTAATCTCAAGGCCATAATGTAGCCTCCCCTCTTCCTCCAAGTGATACAAGTGGTCCGCCACTTGATTTTTACTTCCATTCTTGTCTTGGATGTCAATATCAAACTCTTACAACAAAAGCACCCATCTCATCAATCGAGCCTTAGATTCCTTTTTTATCATACGATAGTGAAGCACCATATGATCTGTGTGGACAATAACCTTGACACCCATCAAGTATGGGCGGAACTTCTCAATAGCAAACACAATGGAAATGATCTCCTTTTCCGTAACGGTATAATTTACTTAGGCACTATTCATGGTCTTACTAGCATAGTAGACCAGATGAAAAACTGTGTTGATGTGTTTTCCCAAAACAACCCCAACCGCTACATCACTTGCATCACACTTGAGCTCGAATGACAAACTCTAATTTAGAAATGTAATGATAGGAGTAGTTGTCAACTTGAGATCCAATTGTCAAAACTCTCATACAATCATACTTGAAATGGAACTTGGCATCCTTCTCGAGGAGTTTGCACAAAGGGTTCACCACTTTAGAAAAGTCTTTGATAAATCGCCATAGAATCTCGCATAACCCAAGAAACTCCTCACACCCTTCACCAAGGTAGGATGGAAGCTTAGAAATAACTTTAATCTTTGCCTTATCCACTTCAATACCATTCTTTGAAATCTTATGTCCAAGGACGACACCTTCCTCAACCATGAAATGACATATCTCCCAATTGAGTACCAAATTTGTTTTCTCATATCTAGCCAACACATTGTCCAAATTAGCAAGACAATCATCAAATGAATCTCCAACCACCGAAAAGTCATCCATGAAGACTTCAAGGTAGTCTTCCACCATGTCTATGAAAATAGCCATCATACAAAAAGTCATCGGTGCATTGCACAATCCAAAAGGTATTCGTTTGAAAGTAAAAGTACCATATGGACAGTTAAATATGGTTTTCTCTTGTTCTTATGGTGATATAATAATTTGGTTGTATCCCGAGTAACCATCAAGAAAGCAATAGAAGGCACGACCGGCCAACCTATCAAGCATTCGATCCATGAAAGGAATAGGAATTTGGTCCTTCTTTGTGACTTTGTTGAGCTTAAGATAATCTATACAAACTCTCCAACCGATTACCTTTCTTGTAGGTATTAACTCGTTATTATCATTGGTAACAACCATCTTTCCCCCCTTCTTTGGGACACATTGGACCGGAGAAGTCCATGAGCTATCGAAAATGGGGTAGACAACCCAGGCATGCAACCATTTGATAATATCCTTTTTGACCACATTTTGCATAGACTCATTGAGTTTTCTTTGATGTTCAATGGGCGGTTTAGCACCATCCTGCAACTTGATCTTATGCATGAAATATGTGGGGATTATACTTCGAATATCCGCCAAAGTCAATCTAATAACTTTCTTCCTCCTTTGCAAGACTGACAATGTGGAATCTACCTGGACGTTAGTCAAACAAAAGGAAAGAATAAACGGTAAAGTAGAACAAGGGCCAAGAAATTCATACTGAAGATGAGGTGGAAATGGCTTCAACTCCAAAGTCGGTGTCTCTTCAATTGAAGACTTTGTAGGAGGAGTCTTTCTATTCTCAAGATCCAACGACAACTTTCAGGGTGCATAGTTGTAAGACCCCATTCCTTGCAACAAATTCACACATTCCATGAAACCATCCATCTCATCATCATCAAAGTTGAGCAAAATGACTTCCAACATGTTACCATCATTGATTGTAGCACTTGTATCATCAACAATGACATTGGTCACCAAGTCCATAAAAGAGCACACTTCATTGCTATTTGATTGCCGCATAGACTTGCACTCATGAAAAACCACTTGTTCATCACCAACGGTCTATTAATTGTATGATTCGCCATTTGCAATCTCATAGATGTGGGTCTTGGTTTCCCAATACCAAAAGTTTTGAACATCTAATAGGTCATTAAAATGATACTTGCACCAAGATCACAAAGAGCTTTAGCAAATCAGCACTTCCTATAGTGCAAGGAATTGTGAAAGCACCGGGATCCTCCAAATTAGGAGCCATGAAATGAAAAATTGTAATCACTTGATGAGTGACCTTGATTGTTTCAAAATTCATTGACCTCTTCTTGGTCATAAGATCTTTCATAAACTTGGCATAATTAGGCATTTATTCCAAAGCTTCGACCAATGGAACATTAATATAGAGACCTTTCATCATTTGAATGAACTTCTTGAATTGATTCTCACCATTTTTCTTAGAAAGCCTTTGAGGGTACATGTATCACGACCCAAAACTTACTGTAGGCCGTGATGGCGCTCAACGTCACCGTTAGGCAAGCCAACTATGAACTATTAGCTTAATTATTCATTTTATTGTTTTTAAAATCATAAGTCATATTAAGTAAAGGATTCAGTGCGTTTAAAAATCATGAATACTTAAAATATTAGTAAGATATAAAATAAAAGATGACAAAATTAAGCTGAACCATAACAATCACTAGAGTATCCCCAAAACCCGGTGTCACAAGTGCATGAGCATTTACTAAGGAGTACAATAATAATACAACATCTGTACGAAATATAAATAAGACAGGATAGAGTAAATAGCACGCGCCAATATGACCACCAAATGAACCTGTCAGATCCTGCACATTTAGTGCAGAAGTGTAGCATGAGTACATAAATCAACGCGTACCCAGTAAGTATCTAGCCTAACCCCGGAGAAGTAGTGACGAGGGATCGATATCGACATTTACTAGAGGTCCAATAAAGCAATATGATAAATCATAAACGAATATGAAGCACAGCAGTAACATAATCTTCCAAAATTTCTTTTAAGGATATAAATTTCTCAATCTCGTGTTCTATTTCAACAACTCAGATATATCAAGTGTCAGTATCTAATGGATAAGTAATACAATATAAAATGCCAGGCATCAGTAGAAGGAAAAAGCTCGCGAATATTAGGACTGCTAGTGATATAACGCACGATTATGCCGAGGTCGTATGACCCGATTCAGAGTGGTGTGTACACTGCCAAGGGTCGACCGGCAAGAACCAGAGATGCATCTCAATATACTGCCGAGGCATTTGGCCCGCTCCAAAATAAAGTAAGGAACTTATCGAATTATGAGTCACGTGCTTACCATACAAATATATGAGCATATATATATGTATTTCTAATTGGCCAACAACTCAAGGTGATAAATCTCGACCTAATATATATATAT
>AWOL01S0108724.1:16861-37779 GCA_000715115.1 Nicotiana otophora
GTAGCTAAAGCATGTTTATGTCTAGGTAGACTCAGGATTCTATCATGTAATATTTGAATTATTTGAACTCCATTTGCTAGCTTAAATAATTGAATTTAGAAATGAAATTGGTTTAGAAATACATATATATATATATGTATTTCTAAACCAATTTCATTTCTAAATTCAATTATTTAAGCTAGCAAATGGAGTTCAAATAATTCAAATATTACATGATAGAATCCTGAGTCTACCTAGACATAAACATGCTTTAGCTACATACGGACTCTCGTCGCCCCATGCGTACGTAGCACCCACAACTAGTAGCACGTAACAATTATATCATCTAGGGGTAGTTTTCCCCTCACAAAGTTAGATACAAGACTTACCTCGACTTCCAATAACCGGATCCAAAGCCTCTCTAACTCTTCAATTCAAAGTCAAACGATCCGAAACTAGTCAAACAATGTGCAAATCAATCAAAATATACTCCAATGCGTATAATATAATAATTTATAACAATTCTCAACTCCAATTGAAAAGTCAATAAAGTCAATCCTTGGGCCCACGTGCCCGAATTCCGAATTTTTTTGAAGATAATCTTTACCCATAACAAAATGAACTAAAATATATAATTTATTTTAAATTCCATGTCCAATTTCCTGGTCAAAATCTAAAAATACGATTTCTAGGTTCTTCTTCAAAAATCCCACAATTATTTCACAATTTCCGTGTTAAATCCTTATAGAACCCATGTAATTAACTTACAATATGTGAGAATTACTTACCTTGCAATAGATGATGAAAATCGTGCCTCCAAGATCTCCAAATATCGCGCAACCAAATGAAAATGCGAGAGAAATGGGCTAAGCCCCGAAATGGAGTCTTAATAATAGCCTCAGATGTCGTATTTGCGACATGAGGCTCGCAAATGCGATGGTCGCAAAAGCAAAATTGGCGTCGCAAATTAAATGCAAAGCCTGTCCAACACTGTCTACGTCGCTAATGCGACAAAAGTCTCGCAAATACGGGCTTGCAAAAGTGACAGTCTGTTCGCATATGCGAACTCCCCTGCCCTAGCCCAACTTTGCAAAAGCGAGAATGATCTCGCAAATGGGGCTATCGCAAATGCCACAAATGCTAGAACAGTGCACTAGAACCAGATGAACCTCTAAAAACTCTTTCGGAAAGTGTCCAAAACTCATTCGAGCCCTCGGGGCTCCAAACCAAACAGCTAGACAAGTCTAAAAACATAACGCGAACTTGCTCGCACGATCAAAACACCAAAATAATATCTAGAATCACGAATCAGATGCCAAAAAGCATACAAATCACCATGAACTTCAAGAACTTCTAGAATTGCAAAAAATCGTACAAAGCACATCAAATAAACTTCGAATGACACCAAACCCAATAGCCTTAGAGTCAAACCATGGTCAAACTTAGGAAAAACTCCAAACTTTCAAACATTTAAACTTCGACGAACACGTGCGATTCATACCTAAACATCCCGAAATGATGCCAAACTTTATGCACACGTCACAAATCATGATACAGACCTATTCCAAGGCTCTAAAACCCAAAAGGACATCGATAACACCAAAGTCCACTTCAAATCAAACTTAAGAAATTCTAAAACCTTCAAATTGCCAACTTTCCCTATTAAGCGTCAAAATGCTCCCGAACCACCCGATACTCAACTCGAACATATGCCCAAGTAAAAAATTATCATACAAATATATTTGAACCTTTAAATCCCGATTTTGAGGTTGTTTACTCAAAAGTCAAACCTTAGTCAACTCTTCCAACTTAAAGCTTTCGAATTGAGAATTTTCTTTCTGAAACAACTCCGAACTTTTTGAAATCTAATTTAGACCACATGTACAAGTCATAATACATGAAGTGAAGCTACTCAAGGCCTCAAACCTCCAAACAATGCGCTACAGCTCAAAACAACTGATCGGTTCGTTACAATATGGGTGGAGGCTTTGGCAAGGGTGCCTTGGCCTTTTCCAACATCAGATCTAGTATGTCAATGATGTATTCCCTAGACGGGTTCACCACTTATCGGACCTCCTTCACACTATCATCAATATAAATCCGAACATCAGTTTTTACTTGAACATCAATTTGTGGGATTTCCTCCTCTTGGATCATTTGGTCATCATCCACGAGTTGTTTTTCAATTGAGGTGGGTGTATTCCCTCATCTTCCACTTCTTGTGATAACGACCATAGTATGCCCCATTGGTTTCACTACCGCACCACTTGGTAATTCATCCTTAGGATGAGCATTAAGAGCTTGAGAGATTTTGCCCCATTTGAACTTCAAAATTATGGATTGATGTGTATGTGAGTCAAGTTAGGCATCTGAATCTGCATTCTTTTCCATCATTTTCTTGAACACATTCTCAATATGACCCATCTTATTGCTTGAAGAAATTGAACCGTGGAAAGGATAAGGATATGAGTTGTTCGGTTGTTGGTACATTGAGGTTCTTTAAAAACTCGGACGCTGATTTGAATGATTATTATTGTTCTCCCAATTTCCTTGATTGTTACCTTCCAAATTTCCTTGATTGTTGTTGTTGTTGTTGTTATGCCAACTCTCTAGATTGTGAGAACCCCAATTGCCTAGGTTGTTTTGAGAATGCCATTGGTTTTGATTCGAGGTTTAAACATTTCCTTGTTGCCCTTGGTAATTGTTCACAAATTGTACCTCTTCTTCTTGCTCTTGATAAAAGTCATCTTGAGCATAACCAACATCATCATGTGCATAAGTCTCCACCCAGGATTAAAATTTGGGACCTTTAGTCCTATTCTTGTTGGCCAAAACACTCACTCCTTCCATGGTATGAACTTGCTTAAGGGCTTGAGTTTGATGAAGTTGATCCTTAATGAGTTGAGTCATGGTTTTAGTAAATTCGGCAATAGCTTTCCCATGGTCTTGAAATTCTTTATGAAGATGAATCATGTTGGGATCTCCTTGGGGAGCACTAGCTCGAGATTGCCAAGCCGAAGAAGTTTCCTCCATCTCATCAAGAATCTCACATGCCTCCGCATAAGGTGCTGCCATGAAATTGGCTCCGACCAATTGATTGATCATACATTGAATCGTGGTATTGATGCCACGGTAAAAAGTTTGTTGGATCATGTTGTCGGTCATATCATTATTTGGGAACTCCTTCACCATAGTCCTATACTGCTCCCAAATTTCATGCGATGATTCATTGGGCTATTACTTGAAAGCCAGTATTTATCCCATAGAGTTGCCATGTTCCCTGGAGAGAAAAACTTTGAAATAAACTTTACCGCCAATTCATCCCATGTATGAATCATATGATTGGGCAAGAATTCCAACCAATCCAAAGCCTTAGCCCTTAGGGAGAAGAGAAAAAACCTTAATCACAATGCATCTTCTGAGATGTTTGTTTGTTTGCTTCCCCAACACGTATCAACAAAATCTTTTAAATTTTTGTAAGCATTTTGATTTGGTGCTCTGGTGAAATAACCTCGTTGCTCGAGAAAAGTGAGCGTCACATTGGTAATTTGGAAGTTGCTCGCCCTAATGTGAGTGGGGGGGGGGGACTATGACACTTGTTTACCTTTCATTTGGTAAAATATGATGTTGTGCCGCTTGCGGTTGTGGAGGTGGTGACGACTTTGTTGTGGAGCTTGAGGTATTTCATCAAGTTTCTCCTCTTCGCCATCCAAATCTCCAAATGGTATGTTTTCAAGTTCGTTGTTCGCCATTTGAAACCTATAATAACTTCAACAAGTTAGAATTATGAAATTAAAATAAGATACTTCAATAAACAAACTCAATTATATAGCTAACGCCATAACTCCCTAACAATGACACCAAAAATTGATCACGTCTAATTCACACCCCAATTAAGGGAATATGAAACAGTCGTTACAATAATAAACTCAACGCGAGTTGGGGTCGAATCCACAAGGATTTTAGAATAGGTGTTGAGATAGATAAATATATAAGAGATAAACTCAAAATAACTAGATTTGACTTTCAAACAAAAGTGTGGGTCAATTATTCTAAATTAAACTACTAATGATTTTGACTAGCTAGTAAACAAGTGATGATTGAAATGTTTTTGAGGTTTTATCAAATAGAGAAAAGTCTAGGATTATAACCTTAACCTAGGTGTAAACCTAATGGGTAGAGTAAATCTATGCTTTCTGGGTAGATCGGGGATATTTTAACTCTCAATTCTCAAATACTCATCCAATACCTCTCGGCTAAAGAGTGATTATGCCCAAATTAGCTCTCTCAAGTTCAAATGGGTAGCAATAAAAGCAATTGAATATGAGTCCAAGTTGGATTATTCCTATCTCTAGTTTAAATCCTTTAATTAAACTAATCGATACTTCAACTAGTTAATTTTCTCGTTAGCCAAGTTTTTCTAGACTAAATTCCTCTTTCTCAAGTAAGAACAAAGTCAAATCGGTATGAATCAATGTTTGAAACTATTAATTCAAACTTTAAATCATAAACAAGGCTAAATAACAATAACCCAATCAATAGCAAGAATTAATATTAAATACCCATGAATTTTACACACTAGAGTTGGATCGCAACCCTGGATAAAAATCTAGCTACTCATGGCAATGAACAGAGAAAAAGGAAAAGAAGTAGAAATTAAAGACATAAAGCCAAAATAAAATGGAAAAGTAATTAATCATCTCTAATTGTAGCGCAAAGTTTTCCCAAATAGCTAAGAATAACTATAAGCTGCTTCTACAATACAAAAAGATGCCCTAAAAAAGTATTTGATGCCTAATTATAGTGATCCAAAATTCCAGAAAACAATACCCTTCAGAGGGTTCTGCGGCCGCACTTTAACTTATGTGGTTCGCGCTTCGCTGGTCTAACATTGTGGGTGCTTTCACTTGGAGGAGTTGCGGCCTCACTTTAGCTTCGGCGGTCGCATTTCATCTTATGCGGCTGCACATGAATTGTTGTGGGCCACATCTTGAGGAGGCTTCAGATTTGTTCGGTTACACATTCTCTGATCTTCGAGGCTTGTCAATGCAAACCTGTTTTGCGGACCAAGTGTGACCTCACATTTTATTTTGTGGATCGCAATTCATCTTTGCGAACCGCACTTGCTTTTGCGGCCACAAATGGAATTATGCGGACCACACTTTTCTTAGCATTTCTCATCTTTGATGAATTTGGTTAGATCATCTCCTTTTTGAGTTATTTTTCTTCATTAAGCACACATTCTCCAGCACACCTGTAATCAATTATTTACAGTAGATTCGGAGACGAAAATCAATACTTTTTGACTAAAAGCTATATCAAGAAGGTACTAATTAGTGGTTAAAATCCACACTTATCAACATGCAATTTGTTCAACCCCCTTATATGTTTATTTTAACACATGTTAGTTTCAAATCATCCACTATACTGTATACTTTAAACCTTTGATTTATAATCATCCTCCCATAAATGTAAAATTAAAATGGCTCTATGTTACCCTACCATATATGAGTCTAGTAACGACCGCATGATTTTGGGGGTTCTAACAAATAATGCTTTCAGTTATACCATAGATATTTGATATATAATTATCCTCCCACAAAGGTAAAACTAAAGCAACTCTATGTTACTCTACCACATACGAGTCTATTAATAACTATGTTATTTGGAGGAGAGAGGGTTTTCGACTGATTATTTTGAGCATTTGCACTTCGCCCAGAAATATCGCTTGGTTTTTAGGTATTCGGAAGTGATTGGGAAGAATGAATTTCATGTTTGAAGCTTTAAGTTGAAAGAGTTGACCAAGTTTGACCTTTGTGAATTTGACCCTAGAACGGAGTTTTAATGGTTCCATTAGGTCCTATTGGTGATTTTGGGCTTGGTCGTATACCCGGATTTGCATTTAGATATTTCTGGAAGGATTTGGCGCTAATTGGCAAAAGTTGGATATTTGAAGGTTTGGAAAGTTCATAAGTTTGACAGGGAGTTGACTTTGATTATATCGGATTCAGATTATGGTTTTGGGAATTAGAATAGCTTCGTTATTTCATTTGGGACTTGTGAGAAAAATTTGAATTCATTCCGGGTTGATTTGATAAATTTCGGCGCAAGTTTTGGAGGTTGGAAGTTCAAAGTTCATTCAAGTTTGAATTGAGGTGCGATTTATCAATTCGATGTTGTTATGTATGATTTGAGATTCGTATTATGTTATAAGACTTGTTGGTATATTTGGACGGGGTCCTGAGTGGCTCGGGTGAGTTACGGACATGGTTCAAATCATTTTTCCTCTTGTTGCATTGCTGAAAAGTTTTTGGTACTGGTGTGCCGCATCTGTGGAGTCTTGGTTGCAGATGCAGCTGTCCATCGCAGAAGCGAGAAGCGGCTGGGTGAGGAAGATTGCTGAAGCGAAGGATTTTGGTGCATGTGCGGATGCGCAGGTGCGATGAAATGGAGCGCATGCACGAAGGTCTTCACAGAAGCAGAGTATTGATACCGTAGGTGTGAGGGGTACGGAGCCAATCTATTTTCGAAGAAGCGAAGAATTGTACCGCAGAAGCGGGGGTCGCAGATGCGACAGAGTGACGGCATATGCTGAAATGCTGGGCAGAATTATATTTTTGAAGTCTTGGTTCTTATTTCACATTTTTGGGATTTTGGAGCTTGCTTTGGGCGACTTTGGAGAGGAAATTCACCATGTAACTTGGGGTAAGCATTCTTGACTCACTTGTGATTATATTGCATGAATCTATCCTCATTTTTGGCATTTGGTTGATGATTTAAAAAGAGAAATTGGGGGCTTTTGCCTAAAGTTCGAAGAGTGAATATTTGAGTTTTGGACTTCGATTTGGAGTCGGATTTGAGTGAATCTAGTATGGTTGGATTCATAATTGAATGGGTTATCGAATTTTGAAAGTTTTATCGGGTTTCAAGGTACGGGCCCGGGTTTGACTTTATGGTCGATTTTGGACTTTTGATTAAAGGTTCGACTTTTATCGATTGGGTTTGTTTTGGCATTATTTGATGTATTTGAGTTGCTTTTGGCTAGTTTCAAGTGTTCGGAGGTCGGTATGCGCATGATGGCATTTCTAGAGCATCGTTTGGCTTGCTTGGTGTTAGATTTGGCTTGTTCGAGGTAAGTAACACTTCTAAACTTGGTACTAAGGGTATGAAATTCCGAATTACGTGTTATGTGATTGATGTTGAGGTGACGCGCATGCTAGGTGACTGGCGTGCGGGCGTGCACCGTGTGAATCGTGATTTAATCGATTCCATGGAACTGTGTAGCTATCTTATTTGAACATTTTTACTGTACTCTATGTGTTAGAGCACTTGAGCTATAATTTATGCTAGAAATCATGTTTAGGCTATATGCTGGCACTATTAGGACCCACAATGATTGTTCTTTGCTATTGAGTTATTTGCTTAATTACAGTTATGTACTCAGTCACATTCATCATTACATATCATATCTTAGTCTCTGTTATCATATATTGTCACATATCGTATCATTGATTAGGGCTTCTTAGCACGAGTGTTGTGAGCCTGAGAGACTGGAGAGATTGATGACTGAGTGAGGCTGATGGCCTGTTGTGAGTGATATTTATGGGATTGGGCTGCACGCCGCAGTAGGCTTTATTGACTCATGCCAGGATTCGACTTATTATAGCGTTTGGGCTAGATCGGCACCTCCGGAGTCTGCACATCCATAGTGGGCGTAGTTGCTATGGATTTTGGGCTAGATCTGCACTAGATTCAATTGCATTGGGCTGGATATGCCCTGGATTTATTTATGTTTGGATTAGATCTACCCTGTACTGTACTGAGTGACTGAGAGTGCTGAGTATTTAGCATGATGAGTGAGAATACGAGACAATGAGGTTGAGTACTCTGAGAGTGTGGATACATGAGTTCATCACTGAGATGCATTGAATTTGACATGCGTACTTGAGATACATGCACAGAGATGCATTCACTCACGCTACCGATTATGGTGACATTTATGATTTCACCTGCATATTGACATGTAGGCATAAAGATGTATTTTCCTCATGTTATCTGAAAATAAAACATCGTACTTATTGTTGAAAGGTTTTGAGAAAAATCACAGTTTTCAAACTTACTCATATGTTTTTTGTATTTTCGGTGAGATATTTGGGATTTACTGTTATACTTGAAAAGCATGCCTATTTTTCGTAACTATGAACGAGTTGAGAATATTATCTTTGAGTTATTTTCTTGTACCATTTTATTATATTGTTATGAACTATGGATGGTTATTGGAGTTGGACTCTGACCCTTGTCCCAACTCGTCACTAGTTTGAACCTAAGGTTAGGTTTGTGACTTATTGAGTACATGTGGTCGGTTATACATGGGTAGTTATTAGTTGGCTTACCTAGCGGGTTGGGTTAGGTACCATCACGACTGGATGCATTTTGGATCGTGGCAAGTTGGTATCAGAGCTCTAGGTTCATAGGTTATAAGAGTCATGAGCAAGTATCTAGTAGAGTCTTTGCGGATCGGTATGATGGCGCACGTACCTATCTTCGAGAGGCTACAAGGAATTTAGGATAAACTTCCCATCTTTATTTCCTTATTGTGCGGCATTGATTTAGCTTGAAGCATAACTTTTTGAATTCTTTCCATGCATTCGTATGCGCATATGAGTGCTCGGTATCAACTGTACATTGATGGCTTATGATTCCATGGATGAGATGCGAGATGTGATTTTGGCGTGTTGATGATGGGCCAGTTTGGAGGACTTGAGGCCGGGTTTTGATTGTAGATTAAGCACGGGGATTTAGGCTATGTAAGCATGTACTTTTGGACTTATAAGTCTGGTAGTGTCCCTATTAGTGGAATTTATGGCTCGATGAGTGGTTGGATGGCTATATGTTGAGTATGATATGACTGCGGGATGTATTCAGATGGTTTGAATGTGACAGGAAGAGTTTTCTTGGAATGTGAAAAGGACTATTAGGTTCTTGGTTTCTATCTTGATGTGATGTATAATCTCGAGTTATGAGTGTGTTAAAAGATTTTTCATGCTGTTTAATTGTGGAACAGAGTGGATTTTCATCTTTTGTTGTAAGTTCATACTTAGGAAGATTAAGTGATGGTATAGTAGTTGTAGTTGTGAAAGGTTATAGAGAGATGCCAGTTTGAAGCTAAGCAGGTGGGTTATCACCTGCGAGATAAACTACGGATGTGTGATCCTTATGATGTTGTGTGGAGGCTTTCTTTTCTACCAATGGGTTATATTTGTGCGATTTGAGTTTGGATCAATTATAATAGTTGACACAACCGTCACGTGGATGCATGCGATCTTAGTAGATTATTTGAGGTACTATATGGATTGTGTTATGTTAGATTATGAAGGATTTAGTTGAATCTCCCTGCGGTATTATAGTAGTAATAGAGTACGAGTATTGTGAGTTATTGGGTGTTTCGATCTATGGCTTTGAGCCAAGTGGGGGAGTCTGCTATCACTGATTTGATTGCATGGTTATATGTTGTGCTGGTTTCGGTTTGAGGCATACTTGTGAATCAATGTGACTTGCGGATGTTGAGATCGAGGATGACTCGAGTAAAGGCATTTCTAGATACGGGATATGTTACACTTTATAGGTATATGGGAATCATGGGATGGTTGAGTTGTTATTTGTGAAGGATGTAGTGCGCGTGAAGTAGGAAATTTCTCGATTCTTAAGGTGTGGAATACTTATTTGGGTATTGTCGTGCTAATGGGGTACAGGTCATTCGACCCATTTGATCAGTGCAATTGAGATTTGAGTAGAGTGGACGACTCTCGAGAAGGTTCTAATGGATTCAAGATTTATATGTAGCAATTGAGAATTTTGCAGATTTGTATATGGCTAGAATCTGAGATTTAAGTTGGATGGTGTCAAAACTTGTGGAATTTATATATCATTATGGATTCTACATTTCAGCATCAAGAAGGTGAAAGAAACAACTTTGGATTCATAGAAGGTCTCTTCAGAGTGGGTGTCTCGGTTGTGGTACTTTTGGGGTGCTTAAGAGGGAATAAAGGGGCTTATGGGCCTTATGGCGGTGTGATTTTATTCTAGGATCTTGTGGGGTGAGTTTTTGTTGAGGATAATGGTATTATGGCGAGGAGGAGTGTCAACTTGAGGGTAATTCCGAAAGAACTCGGAGAAAATAGGATAGCTTGGTAGTAGGTTGGACCAGCACAATAATGGGTATGATCAGTTCCTTAGGTACCTATAATGTGGTGAGTCTCTACAGGTGTTTTGTGGCAATAATCTAGGGTTTAGAGACTTGCGTGGCTTGGTTTAGTTAGAGATATTCAGTTCTGATGGCTTGGTTATGTGCAAATGGGTTTCGAAAAGTTTTCGATGGATTTTACCACGGTTTGAGATGGATATTTCCTACTAGCATGAGAAGCATGTTGCGTATTGTGATTTTCTCCTAGATGGGATGAATGGAAGGTTTCTAACTGATAAGGTATGTGTTCTGCTGGTGACTCCGAATTGATTATGAGATTCTCGTACTTTTCATATGATGGCATGATAGATGCAGTTCGTTGTGTGAGATTAAGATTTGCTTGTGCAAGGTCACGAGTTAGTTTGGAAGGGAAGGTCATGAATTCTTAGACAACATGGACGGTTTTAGATGCCTAGATGAATGCTATAACTACTTGGTAATTCCTGATAAGGGTGCGCATTTTAGAAGGTGCCCTGTGTTTTGACTTACGAATACTTCATTGGTATTGCGGTACTCGCATGGTTGATCGACTGCTGATATTCAAATTTTGCTATATGGCATGGAAGAATTATAAAGGTATTCCTCATGGGATGATCATGTATGAGATATGTGTTAGACATCGGGGGTGAAGTTGGGATCAGATATGGTGATTCGTTTGTTCTACGGATTTGGATATTGAGAGGGTTCTCAGAAACAGATTGTTTCGGGGTTGTGTACTGTGAAGATGTGACCAAAGCTGGCCAGATGTTAGTATGTATTATGGCTAGGTCATTGTGGACTTTAAGAGGGTTATTTATCTATTTGTGGATGACTAGAGTTTATTTGGGGCCCATTTGGTAGACCCAATGAGGATGTGTATTCTATACCGAGTTAGATTGGTTGACTCTGTATTGCCATTGTTGAGGGATGTGCCATTCGGTAGAGTTGAGCTTATTCGTGTTTTGACATGATCTATGTGATACTCCTCTATGCTACTAGGGGTTATGATTTGTTGGTTATAAGCACACATGGTGCGGTTCTGTTTGCGTCTTGTAGGGGAATTTGAGCGAGATGGTTATTGGGGTGTCGAATGGTTGATTGAGCCTTGGTTATGTTCTCTACGGGCTGTGGTATATTGTGTTATTTTCTTCTCTGTGGTTATGGTCATACACTTCGTGTATTTGATGTTGAATTGCGTGTAGTTATTAATTTTAAGCATGGTGGCTTGAGGTATTTCATATGGACCCGTGTTTGGATGGGGTCACACATTGCAGCTGGGTT
The DNA here is from genome assembly GCA_000715115.1 of Nicotiana otophora. Lineage (NCBI taxonomy): Eukaryota > Viridiplantae > Streptophyta > Magnoliopsida > Solanales > Solanaceae > Nicotiana > Nicotiana otophora. The sequence goes on from AWOL01S0108724.1 coordinate 28,344, forward strand.
ATGTTGGGATATGATCCTTTGTGTTAGATTCGTGTGTCTTGATTCTACTATGTGTGATGGGTTCGTAGCATTACTCCTGTGGTGGTATCTGTTGAACTTGCAGGACGGTTCTATTATTTGAGTCATTTTTTCAGGTTTGAATACATTTGAATTGTTGCTTATCGGTGCACGGATTGCACAGTTTGTGGCTCTAGGTAGTATTGGTGTGGTATGTCAGAAGAGTAGCTTGTATTTGATGAGATGAAGTCTTTAGGCCTGAAGTGATTGCTATCAAATTTGATTACGGTGTGTTCGGGAGAGTAATATCGGAAGTCAGCTTAGAATTTGGGCTATGGTTCTAGTTAGGCGAGAGGGCTCCGTGACTTGTTGATCTGATGAGTAGTTAAGAGTTTTTGCACATTTCTTTCATTATTGGTAGTGTACAAAGATTCAGAACAAGATTTTAGTTGATATGAGGTTTGTTACCGGTGTCGAGTTGGTTGTTGAGTAGCTATTGTGGTTGGAAGTTATTGCTATGAGTATTTGAGTTATGTGGTATATCATGTGATTGTATCTTGGGTTATTGTTAAGGCTTGATGGAGCTTGTTCACACTTATACAGTGTGTGGATGCGAGATTCGGGTCTTATAAGTAATTCCGGATGTTGAAAATTAGATCCCAAGGTTTATGGGCTAAGGTTGAATTAAAGATCTTCTGTTAGGTTGTGTTGTCCGGCTTATATGGATTAGGGTGAGATGGGATCAGCCCCGGGTATATGCATGGTAAGGTTACACAGTGATTGACGGCTTTGGAACAACTCTTGGCATATTCGAAGACGAACGTATATTTAAGTGGGGGAGAATTGTAGCACCCCAAAATATTTCGAAGTACTTTAGCGCTATTAAGAAAGTTGATGTGTGCTAATTATATTATATTGTGTGCAGACGAGTCCTATTAATATGATGGATATCAATTGTATATGATAATAAAGTGTACGAGGCATATTATAAGTGATGTGGGGTCTAAGGAGAGCCCTAAGTCTAAGTCAAGTTGGAAATTTCATGATAGACTAAAATTCCAAAGGAGTACGCACAAGACCAAACTTTGGACAAGCATATCTACATATGTATAAGGATTTATGTGATGTTCAACCTATAAAATGAAAGATTTTTAAGTTTAGTTTCTAACTCTTTAAACCGTTCATCATTTCAACACTCCTACAAGAAGTTATGACCTTACCAAAAACTGGAAGAATATGATTCTGCGGTCAATTATGCGACCGCATAATCATTATGCAAACCGCAAAAGTGGTCTGCGGACCGCATAATGGTCGCAGACCTGACCAGTGCAACCCAATTCTGGGCATCAGTTTCGTGGTCCTTTGTGCAGACCGCATACCCATTGTGCGGTCCATTATGCGACCGCAGACCTAAGTTCGGAGGGTCAATTTTCCTTTTTTTATAACGCGACCCCATTTTGATAAATAGCATTTGGGGATTATTTTGGGGCTATTATGTGATGATTTTAGAGAGAAATGAGAGTTTTCTAAAGAGAGGAAGAAGCTCAAGTGCTTTTTTCATCAAGATCTTGTCCAAGCTTTCAAATCCAACAAGGAAATCTCACAAGTTCTTCATCTAAGAGGTAAGGTTCCATGCCCTAGTTTTCAATTTCGAATTTGGGTAGAAGATGGTTGATTAGGAGTATGATTCTTGGGTATGAGAGTATGATTTATACATGCATGTACCAATAAGGTTTGTGGGAAGATTGTTGAGCTCAAATGGGTAAAGATTAGGTTGTGGAGTGAAGGAAATCTTGTAGAAGAACCTTGTAGTTAAATTTGCACACCTAGTGTTTGATAAAATGCTCAAATGAGCTGAAACAATGAATATTTTCCTAATTTGTGCTAAATGTTTTTATGTCTCAAAATATATTGAAGTTGTTAGGATTCCCGGAACGTTTTAGTAATTTATGAAAAGCTCAAAGTGAGGTATGTTCGCTAAACTACTCTCTTAGAATTGAATTCCATGATGTTCCCATAAGTTTCAAGTATGGTTGGCTTAAGTTCCTTATTCGCATGTTTCGAGTTGTTCCCAATAAATTCGATTGTCCCGAGTAAGCAAAGTGTAGAGAATTATATATTCCAAATGTGTTACGAATGTTCCTATCACGTTATGTTATCCTTCGAGAATATGTTCAATGAATGATATGTGTATTAGAATGTTATGGCTTTGAGTCGTGTTTCAAATGAAAGCTAGTATTCCAAATTATGTGAGAAAAACTCGATATGCCTAAGACTCTTAATTGCTCATATGTGTACCTAAAATCGTTATTGGAAATGTCTTGTTGTTGATAATCTATAAAGATGCTTGAAGATGAAATAAGTAAATTGGGGATATAGAGTGTGGCCAACGTGCCAAAAATAAAAGTTTTACTTGTGGCTAATGGTGCCAATGAATAAGACGATGTGAGAAAGATTATGAAATGAGCTTTGATTTAATTGTTCCAAAATTACTTCAAAAATAGAATTGCCTAAAAGCTTATGTACTCAAGTCATGCCCACATGTGGCTGTTTTAACTAATGATATGCTTTGTGAGTATTTTCAATGTATTTTGCGTTCTTACATATTTGTGAATGGAAATTGTGTATTGACCTTTTTGGGAAAAAATATTTCAAGAATAAATGGTGTGTTACTTGTTTATGATTTTAACTTGCGTTTTAATTGCCAATCATTTTACTCCATTTCTTGGAAAGATCTATTGTGTTTAACGACTTAATTTCCAATGAGCTTAAAGTTGTGGTTTCCGAAATATTATATATGTTAATATTTGTGATGATGATTCATGGAAGGAAAGATATGAAAGTATGGAATTTGAAATACGGCCATCGTGCCTTGAATAAAGAATCTTGTGAATGGCCAAAGAGCCAAGAAAATATTGTTGTTGTCATTGGTTGAAAACAATAGTGGAGATTTATACAATGTGAAAGATGATGAGGTAAATATATTTGTGCCTTTGTTTCCCTTGTGTGTAAACCAAAAATATTGTTGGGAGTATCATTTGTAAACCGAGGAAGGGTGGGTCATAAGGCCCATACCCGAAACTACACATGCCAGTGTAGGAGTGGATTGTGATTATTTCCCTTATTTGGGATGAGATTATTCCCCTTAATTTGGATTAGATTGAAAATAGTTGTGATTTGGAAAAGTCAACCCACACGGTACATGTGAGAAGGCAACCTAGATGATAGGGTGGAGATCGAACGCCATGTTGCGCACATGGTGGTACTACTCTTGGTAACACCTTTCTTTCGCATCACACGTCAAACCACATTGTTCGTGGGGAGATGGCCTAGCCGATCGGGCGTGATCGGACTCCGTGCTGAAAACACGATGGTATATTGGTTCCAATGATCTCCCAACCAAAAATATATATTATTTTCGAATGTTGGAAATTATTATGTTTTTACTTGGCATTTGGATATCATTGACTATTGATTGTTATTTCTATGGTTTTCCCTTTCTTATATGGGTATTCTATTTTGAAAGAGGACAATTAGCTTTACATAATAGTAGTATTCCATATGTACTAACGTCCCTTTTTCGAGGGCGCTGCATCTTCCATGGATGCAGGTGGTTCATCAGCGGGCAACTTTAGTCCTCGTTAGCAGTTACTCCCTATTCAACAGGTTTTGGTGAGTCCTACTCTATTCCGGGCTTAATATCGTATAATGTTGTACTTTGTGTTTTGAGGTATAGCCGGGGCCTTGTTGCCGACATTTTCATATTACTTTTCTGTTGTACTTAGAGACTCCGTAGACAGGTTGTACGTGATGTTTGATGTGGGAAATTGAACTAGAAATGTTGGTATTTGGAAAACATGTTTCCTTTCATTATATCTATAAACTTGTAATATTTTGAAAATTATGAATGAAGCTGCTAATGGAATGAAATGAGAGTTGTTAATGAAATTGTCACGACCCGGAATTTTCCATCGACGGGACCGTGATGGCGCCTAGCATTTCACTTGCTAGGCAAGCCAACGTTAGAAAATCATTAAACCAATTCCTTATTTTCATTCAGTAATAACAATAATTAACTAAGATGAAATATGATAAGTGCGGAATATTATAAAACTATATTAATTACTACCACCCGAATCTGGAGTCATAATTCACGAGCATTCTACAATTTTCTACAAGTAATAGTCTGAAAGAAATACAACTGTATGAATGAAAGAAACAGTAGGACATAGAAGATAAGGGGACTTTAAGGTCTGTGAACGCCGACAGATCTACCTTGAGTCTCCGGACAGAGGACCAATAGCAAAATTCTCGATCAACCCGAGCCGGTACAAAAATCTGCACAGCAAGTGCAGAGTGCAGTATCAGTACAACCAACCCCATGTACTGGTAAGTGTCGATCCTAACCTCGATGAAGTAGTGGCGAGGCTAAGGCAGGGCGCCTACAAATCAACCTGTAACATTTAATAGTGTATATACAAATAACAGAAATGAAGAACTAAATTGGAAATATCGGGAGGGGAACATGCTGAGGGGAATACGAGATAAAGAAATACAACAGAATGCACGGCATCACCCTTCGTGCTTTTGCTCTCAATCTCACCATAAAATCAATAGAAACGACACCGCATCACCTTTCATGCATTAACTCTCATATCATGGTGCAGCATCACCCTTCGTGCATTAACACTCACAATATGGCACGACATCACCCTTCGTGCATTAACACTCACAATATGACACGACATCACCCTTCGTGTATTAACACTCACAATATGGCACGGCATCACCCTCTGTGCATTAACACTCTCCCTTACCATAATGCAATGCATAAAAACTTACTTCAATATTTGGTTCCATAATATCAATCTCAACTTTGAAATAAAAACTCAATTATCACCAGAACATCCGTAAAACATGATAAGAACGATAAATTGAGCAACATTAGTATAACACATAGCAATTAGGCATAGGAAGGAGACAATATAAGAAAAACAGAGAAACATGGAAAATAGGTAAATTGGTGGCGCATAAGTACTCTTCACCTCACATATACACCGCTCACATGAATTTCACTTAGCAAGTAATCTAAGGTTCCTAATTCCCTCAAGTCACAGTTAGACACAATACTTACCTCGCTCCGAAGGCCACTTAATTCTCAATCACAACTTTTCCTTTGGAATTCACCTCCAAACCACCCGTATCTATTTAAAAATGACTCAATAATATCAAATATTGCTAAAGAAATCAATTATATTGCATAAATTAAATTTTCCAAATTTTCCTCCAAAAAGTCAAAAATTAACCTCGGACCCGCTTGGTCAAACCCCGAGGTTCGGACCAAAATCCATTTATCCATTCACCCTCGAGCACGAATATGTAATTAGTTTTGGAATCCGACCTCAAATTGAGGTCTAAATTCCCAAATTTCTGAAATCCCTAGTTTCTACCTAACCCCTAATTCTACCATGAAAACTCTTGATTTTAGATTGATAAATCATGAATGTAATGGGTAATTGAAAGAAAATGGTTTAGAATCACTTACCAACACTTTGTAGAAGAAATGGATCTTGAAATATCGCCTCACACCGTTTGTTTTTTGAGAAAAATGAATTTTTTAGCTAAATCCCGTGTTTGGATTCTGTTAAGTATTGGGTGACAATGTTCATCTCGATCGCGTGAACACTACTGCGTTTGCGAAGAGCAGCCTCCTAAGGATTTATGCGATCGCGGGAGGCTTTACGCGTTCGCGAAGGTTTAGCCCGCCTTGCCTTTGCGTTCACGTGAAATGGCTCCCGTTCGCGTAGAGCTTCCCTTAGTTCCCTACCCAGCCGAGCTAAAGCTACGCGTTCGCGTTAGACGGGCCGCGTTCGCGTAGAGAAACTCCTCTCAATGCTCCGCGTTCGCGACCATGATCTCGTGTTCGTCTAGAGTAAATCCTCCCTAGCCCAGTTTCCCCTTCGCGATCGCGAGAGTGACTACGCGATCGCGAAGCACAACACAGCAGACACGAGATACAACAAAAATACCAGATTTTTCTAAGTCCAAGACATCCCTTAGCCTATCCGAAACTCACCCGAGCCCTCGGGGCTCCAAACCAAACATGCACACAAGTCTAAATATATCATACAGACTTGCTCGCATGATTAAATCACCAAAATAAGACCTAGAACTACGAATTTAGAACCAAATCAATGAAATTCTCAAGAACACTTTTAAAATTTCTATCTTGTCAACTGGACGTCCGAATCACGTCAAATCAACTTTGTTTCTCACCAAATTTCACAGATAAGTCATAAATATTATATTGACCTATACCGGGCTCCGGAACGAAAAATATGGACCCAGTATCAACAAGTCCAAACATCAACCAATTCTTAAAAACAATAAATTTTTAGACTTTTAATTTTCATCAAAAATTCATAACTCGAGATAGGGACCTTCGAATTCGATTCCGGGCATACGCCCAGGTCCCATAATTCGATACGGACCCACCGAGACCATCCAAACACGGATCAGGACCTGTTTACCAAAAATGTTGACCGAAGTCAACTAAAATTAACTTTTAAGGCATAAATTCTTATTTTCATCAATTTTCAACATAAAAGCTTCTCGGAAACATGCTCGGATTGCGCACGCAAATTGAGGCGGGTAAAAATGAGATTTTTAGGCTTAAGAGCGCAGATTCGAGTTCTAAAACATAAGGTGACCCCTTGGGTCATCATATTCTCCATCTCTAAAACAACAGTTCGTCCTCGAACGGACATAGAAAAGTACCTGGGCTGGTGAAAAGGTGGGGATAACTACTTTGCATATCAGACTCGGACTCCCAAGTAGCTGCCTCAATAGCCTTACCTATCCACTACACTCAAACTGAAGGGTAACTCTTTGATCTCAATTTGCGAACTTATCGGGCTAAAATAGCCACCAGCTCCTCCTCGTAAGTCAAATCCTTGTCTAACTGGACAGAGCTGAAATGTAACATGGGACGGATCGCTGTGATACTTTCGAAGCATGGACACGTGGACTACCGGATGAACAACTGCTAAACTAGGTGGCAATGCAAGCCTGTAAGCCACCTCTCCCACTCTCTCCAGAATCTCAAAAGGTCTGATATACCTAGGTCTCAACTTGCCCTTCTTTCTGAACCTCATTACACCCTTCATGGGTGATACCCGAAGTAACACACTCTCTCCGATCATGAATGCAACATCACGAACTCTACGGTCGGCATAACTCTTCTGCCTGGACTGAGCTGTGCGAAGTCGATCCTGAATAATCTTGACCTTATCCAAGGCATCCCGTACTAAGTCTGTGCCCAACAACTGAGTCTCTCCCGGCTCAAACCACCCAACTGGCGACCAGCACCGCCTACCATATAATGCCTCATAGGGAGCCATCTAAATGCTCGACTGGTAGTTGTTGTTATAGGCGAACTCTGCAAGGGGCAAGAACTGATCTCACGATCCTCCGAATTCTATAACACATGCGCGGAGCATATCCTCCAAGATCTGAATAGTGCGCTCGGACTGCCCGTCCGTCTGAGGATGGAATGTTGTGCTCAACCCGCGTACCCAACTCACGGTGTACTACCCTCTAGAAGTGCGAGGTGAACTACGTACCTCGATCAGAAATGATGGACACGGGCACCCCGTGAAGACGGATGATCTCACGAATGTAAATCTCTGCCAACCGCTCTGAGGAATAGGTAACTGCCACAGGAATGAAATGCGCTGACTTAGTCAGCCTGTCCACAATGACCCAAACTGCATCGAACTTCCTCTGAGTCTGTGGAAATCCAACAATAAAATTCATAGTGATACACTCCCACTTCCACTCAGGAATCTCTATCTTCTGAAGTAAACCACCAGGTCTCTGATGCTCGTACTTTACTTGCTGACAATGTAGAGACCGAGCTACATATGCAACTATGTCTTTCTTCATCCTCCCCCACCAATAATGCTGTCGCAAGTCCTGATACATCTTGGCGGTGCCCGGATGAATAGAATACCGAGAACTGTGGGCCTCCTCAAGAATCAACTCACGAAGTCTATCCACATTAGGCACACAAATATGACCCTGCATACTCAAAACTCCTCCATCTCCAACAGTAACCTGCTTGGCACCACCGTGCCTCACTGTATCTCTAAGGACAAGTAAATGAGGATCGTTATCCTGCCGATCTCTGATGCACTCAAACAAAAAAAATTGAGCAACCGTACAAGCTAGAACACGGCTGGGCTCAGAAACGTCCAACCTCACGAATTGGTTGGCCAAGGCCTAAACATCCAATGCAAGCGGTCTCTTACCAACTAGAATATATGCAAGGCTACCCATACTAACTGACTTTCTACTCAAAGCATCGGCCACCACATTGGCCTTCCCGGGATGATACAATATAGTGATATCATAGTGTTTCAATAGCTCCAACCACCTTCTCTGTGTCAAATTGAGTTCCTTCTTCTTGAACAAATACTGAAAGCTCTGATGATCCTTGAATACCTCACATGGCATGCCATAAAGATAGTGCCTCCAAATCTTCAGCGCGTGAACAATGGCTGCCAGCTCTAGATCATGAACAAGGTAATTATTCTCGTGAACCTTCAACTGTCGCGAAGCATATGCAATAACCTTGCCACCCTGCATCAATACCACACCCAAACCAATACGGGATACATTACAATATATTGTATAAGGTCCTGAACCTGTGGGTAACACCAATACCGGTGCTGTAGTCAAAGCTGTCATGAGCTTCTGAAATCTTGCTTCACACTCATTTGACCATGTGAACGGGGCACCCTTCTGGGTCAATCTGGTCAACGGGGATGCTATAGATGAAAACCCCTCCACAAATCGACGGTAATAGCCCGCCAAACCCAGGAAACTATGGATCTCTGTAGCTGATGTGGGTCTAGGCCAGTTTTGAACTGCCTCAATATTCTTAGGATCAAGCTGAATACCTTCTGCTGATACAACGTGACCCAAGAAAGCAACTGAACTCAACCAAAACTCGCATTTTGAGAACTTAGCATATAACTGGCTGTCTTTCAGAGTCTGAAGAACGACCCGAAGGTGCTGCTCATGCTCCTATCGACTGTGGGAGTAGAACAAGATATCATCAATAAACACAACTACAAAAGAATGCAAGTAGGGTTTGAACACCCAGTTCATCAAATCCATGAATGTTGCTGGGGCATTTGTCAGCCCAAATGACATCACTAGAAACTCATAATGCCCATAAAGAGTCCGAAAAGCTGTCTTAGGAACATCGGATGCCCTAATCCTCAACCGATGGTAGCCTGATCTCTAATCATTCTTTGAAAACACCTTGGCACCCTGAAGCTGATCAAATAAATCATCAATCCTCGGTAATGGATACCTGTTCTTGATGGTGACTTTGTTCAACTGCCGATAATCTATACACATCCTCATCGATCCA
>AWOL01S0108733.1:0-13172 GCA_000715115.1 Nicotiana otophora
ATTTGAATCTATTCTTAACAAGTAAAGAAGTAGAAACTAAATTCTTCCTAATAGTAGGAACATAAAAAACATTGTTGAGTGTTAACACCTTGCCAGAAGTCATCTTCAGGAATATCTTCCCATAACCTTCAATCTTGGCTGTTGCAGTATTTCCCATGGAAAGCTTTTCTCCGGGACCAGCAGTAGAGTAAGTCACAAATGCTTCCTTGACAACACAAACATGTCGAGTGGCTCCAGAGTCAATCCACCACTCCTTCGAATTTCCAACTAGGTTGCATTCCGAAAGCATTGCACACAGATCATTAATGTCATCATTCTTCTCCACTATATTGGCCTGCTCCTTCTTCTTATACTTTTTCGGGAGACGACAATCTGGGGCTTTGTGACCGGTTGTTTCACAATTGTAGCAGCTGCCCTTGAATTTGTTCTGCTCCTTAGTCTGTCCAAAAGACCTCTTTCTCTTCTTACTTTTTGGAGCAGTCTCCTCAACGATATTAGCTCCCATGATCGTTGAATTTCCACGAGACTTCTTCTCGGCTGTTTTGTTGTCTTCCTCAATCTTGAGACGAATCACAAGATCTTCCAACTTCATTTCTTTGCGCTTGTGCTTAAGATAGTTCTTGAAATCTCTCCACGAATGAGGCAATTTTTCAATCATTGCAGCCACTTGAAATGCTTCATTCACGACCATACCTTCAGCAATAAGGTCATGAAAAATAAGTTGAAGCTCCTGAACTTGGGTAACAATAGTTTTGCTGTCTATCATTTTATAGTCTAGAAAATAGACAACCACGAACTTCTTCAAGCATGCATCTTCAGTCTTGTACTTCTTCTCAAGTGCGTCCCATAATTCTTTCGAAGTATTCATCGCACTGTAGACATTGTACAAGTCATCCTCTAAAGTGCTTAAGATATAGCCATTGCAAAGAAAATCTGCATACTTCCACGCCTCAACAATCATGAATTTCTCGTTGTCCGGCATGTTTGCAGCAGGCACTAGAGGTTCTTCACTAGTGAATTTCTGCATACCAAGTGTGGTAAGCCAGAAGAACACCCTTTGCTGCCATCCTTTGAAGTTGGCTTCGAAAACAATTTTCGGTTTCTCTGTCGGTGGAACAGCAGTCCGGCTTGACGAGGCTATCGTCATTGCCGCAACAGTCACAGAAGAATTTCCGTTATCAATTGCCATTTCTCACTGTAAACAACAGAAGACTTCAATTAATTATAAAACCAGAACAGTAAACAATACTGTTATTAACAACAAACAGTATGTATAATAAATAAAACCTAAGTTTTTATATACTGTTTCATAGAAAAACGATGAAGTTTTTATGTTCTTCAAATCGTTTTCTGAATTTCAATACTCTAATGAAGTTTTTATATCTTCAAATCAGAATAGTAAAATTAGAAGGAGTAGAAAATCACACAGATTTTAATCTCCACAAACAAAATACAGAATATAATAAAATAATTTCCTTAAGATTGTTATTCATCTGTATTGTTGTAATAAACAATTAAACCATTAAACTTTTTGAATTGTTAAAAACTTGGTTGGCCATTGTAAGGTTGATTCTATTACCTTAACTTCTTCATATTGCAATCATTGATTGCTCAGACACCTTATCAGTAAACTTCATCTTAAATACTTCTTATCTCTGACGAATATATGAAAATTTAAGTCAATGCCTTAGCTTCATGATATAATATATATTAGGAATAAGCATATCTGGGTAGAATAATATTCCAAGACATTCATGTATGAATGGAGGATCAAATGATAAAAAATAAATTAACATTCGTCCAAGACATTATTAATGAAGATGATTCATGGAGATTGGAGTGAGGCTACATAATGGAAGACATGACTCATTGAATCTATGCAAAAAGAGAGGACCTTTTACGCACGGATAAACGGCGTAGCTCGATAAAGTATCCCGCGTTCACAAGGTTCGGGGAAGGACTGCACTTCAAGGGTGTTGATATACACTGATACACAGTCTACCCTAACGCAAGTATTAGTGGTTACTTCCGCACGGTTCGAACCCGTGACCGGTAGGTTACACAAAAACAACTTTACCGTTGTTTCAAGGCTACCCTAACCTTTTACACTTTGATAATAATGCCTAATCAGAATCTTTTTTATTCATATTCAAAACTTGCTTGACTGTCCTATGGTTGGTTCTATTGTCTAAATGAGCACCAATAACAGATGTCTTCTTCATGCATCAGATATCATATCAAGAAACGTTCATTTGAATGCTTCTTCTTATGATTTGTACCGAAAACTTAATGCATAGAACATTACGTGAAATACATGTAAACAGACATACTCCAATTATATGAGTTATTTATCCTTCTGAATTCTGATTTTTATCATATATGGACCTAAGGATGAGGTGAGGTCTAGTCCCAACAGCATAATCAGCAGATCAACTAGCTTAAAAAGAACGAAAAGGCCGATGACACAAGCTAAGGTCATGAAATCCTATGTAAAGTAAAATTACATATTTACAATGAGATGGAACCAATTATAACCTCTCGAAGCCCTTATCAACTTTTTCCATATATTTAATCAATTATTTCGCTTTGTTTTCGTCCCATTCCTTACGTTGTACCACTAGCCGTTGAACCAGTAAAGTACAGAACATAAAAAGTTACCGTAATGATTTAATTATTCATATCGGCAATTGATCAGGCAGCATATTGATGATCGACTTCGACCAAGTCAATTAATTGTCGTTTTTTAATTAGAAGGCAGTAGATTCCATCTCTATGCACCTGAGCTTGGTCTAAATTAGCGTTAATCTAATCACCCGTGTTTGGTTGAGTTTATAACTCCAGAATTAGTAATCATGGGATTATTTATTTACAATTGTGGTATTTTTTTATACCATACCCAATGTAGGATAACAATTGCCGGATTACTAATTCCAGGATAAAATACCAAAATAATAAAGTGCCCTTCTCCAAAATTCTTCTCTTAAAGTCTTTTAAGAAAGCATAGGTTAAAAATGAAAATAAAATTTATCTAAGTTTATCTAGTGTAAAAGCAAAAACATATTTTATATATTCCATTTTTGGTCCGACGAACAAAATATCTAACAATAAAAGTATATTCGTTAAATAATTCCGTCACTATTCAACCCCGTCATTATAATCTCAGTAAAACCTTTTTCAACCAAACGACTCCGGATAGTTTCTAACTTTAGCGACGCAATATGAGCATGTTGTCACAACCCGCATTTTGGGGTTGTGACTTCATGCAGATCCGGTGAGAAAAGGTTCTTGTGATTCTCTGACGCAGACCTGTCTATTCAGGGAACTTGGGCTTTTTAATTTTAAGTAAATATAAGGGGGGGGGGGGGGGGGGGGGGGGGGAGTATAGGTGTTGAAAACTCAACGTGCCTCCCCCATACGTGTTACCACCAAGCCGTATCAAATGAGCGACCTTGAGGGGGAACCCCAAGGGCCTGCCTAGATGACTCAAAGGAGTGTCTTAGGTATCCATACGAGTTAGGGATCTCTATGGATGGCGCGACGCCTTCGGGCTAGCGTTGGGAACCAAACGGGCGCTGGAGGTTGATATGTGGGACGGCTATGCCCCCCGGGCTGCCGAAATGTTGAACAAAGACCTCTGTGCCGATTGGATACTTGATGCACCTATCTTAGGGACATCATGTGTTGACTTGTAAGCTTAGCTTGGGTTCATCTATGCGAGCAAGGATCCGTTGGCCTAAACGTGAAGTTGTGGGGTGACACTACACTATTCGGGATGGAAGTGTATCGCGAGGGCTATGTATGGGCATGGCACGAAAGACGCGCATGACAATGGCCAAAGACTAAAGGTTGCCTTACTCGGTCGAAGCACAAGCCGGTTGCGGATGCACTAGGCGAGTGTCAAGCTTGAGGATTGGGTTGTGCACGCGAGAGTAATGCTCAGTTCTAGGTGAGGGACAAGACATGTCCTAAGCCACCCCTCAGGGCGTGCATGAATTATGATCCTAAGACGAGAAACGCCACAACTTGTCAAGGCCAAGAGCCTAGACATTGTACAGGCGGCACAATTGGAGCAAGCCTTCTAGGCAAGCTTCACCACATGCACAGGATCGTGCTTGGAAAATCTGGGAAAGGAGATAGGTTAGCGTGCAGCGAGTGAAACTACAGGCGCCGCACGAGCAATTCGGTGCCGCTAACGAGCGTAAGAAAATGAGCTTGTGACATGTGATATCAGAGCTGATTAAGGCCATACTATGCCATGACACAATATCAAGGCAAGAGTTGAGATGGCGAGTGCATTTTGGATGTTAGTGCAGAGATCATGTCAAAGAAGAGATTGATGTTCATATGACACTAGAGATCGAGAACCCGATACTGCTGGTCGAAGAGAGTCTGGACTTCTATTGAATGTGGTGATATGCCGATGTGTCGGATGGTCAAGAAAAGGCCATATTTTCCAGGTCGAGCAACCATATTGCAAAGAGTGGGAGCCGTGGACTATAAACATTGGGCATAATCGCAGCGGAGATCTTTCCAACGATGCGTGTAACACATCAGTTGAGTGTCTTTCCTACGGGATAAACTTTTGGACTGCCTGAGGGTATTACCAAGGTGAGGAGACGAATTCAAAGAAATAGCGAAGCTTCATAATTGGGCGGATTTCCAAGTTGGAAGATGTCATCATTCTAGAAAGGGGTACGCCAAATAATCGGGGATCGTTTAGAGTCCAAGTGTGATGCACAACTGGACTAGGAAGCCGTGCTAGCAGGACCAAGTGAGCACCTGACTATAGGGCGAGTATTGACGTACTAGCGGGAATATTGGGTACTTGCTGAGGAAGTGACAATTGGAAAACAAAGAGCTTTGTTCGTGAATGCAGTGATGCTATGACTTTGATAATGTAGTACTCACCAAGAGACGTCCCAAGAGCTGGCCGAATGCCAAGTGGGACGTGTGCGCTAAGAAGTATCCTCCACATTGAGTGTGGGAGGATCCGTCTATGCAAGAGGCATTAGGGTGAAGTTGTGAGTCCGGAGTTATGCCAGAGAGCACAAAAAGGCTACGGGAACGATATAGTTATGGGAGCTGCTCCAGAAAGCACAATGAAGTGCTTACCATTCAAGGAAGATCTTCAGATGGACATGAAGGTCGTGAGGGTCATGGTGTGTGGTTGACTAGTGTGGGTCAATCACAAAGTTAGATACCAGAGGGTGCAAGTGCGGAGGCACTTTCCAAGTAAACACCGAAAGGAGGTGAAGTGCAGAGGCACGCTTGGAAGATACTTGGGCGAGAAGTGCATGGGGCACGACTCCTTTTGAGCAGGACTTTGAGGAAGTCCAACCCACAGGACAAAGGGAGCCGCGAAGTACATACCTGAGGGGGCAGACTCTGGGATGTCATAGACCATGATGTGTCATCGGGGACGATGACAGAATGAGTGTGAGAGGATGTCACAACCCGCATTTAGGGGTTGTGACTTCGTGCAGATCTGGTGAGAAAAGGCTCTTTTGACTCTCTGACGCAGACCTGTCTACTCAGGGAACTTGGACTTTTTAATTTTAAGCATATATAAAGGGGTATAGGTGTTGAAAGCTCAACCTGCCTCCCCCATACGTGCTGCCACCAAGCCGTATCAAATGAGCGACCTTGAGGGAGAACCTCAAGGGCCTTCTTACATGACTCAAGGGAGTGTCCTAGGTATCCATACGAGTTAGGAAACTCTATGGACGGCGCGACGCCTTCGGGTTAGCGTTGGGAACCAAACGGGCGTCGGAGTTTGATATAGGGGACGGCTATGCCCCGCGGGCTGCCGAAATATTGGACAAAGACCTCTGTGCCGATTGGATACTTGATGCACCTATTTTAGAGGCATCATGTGTCGACTTGTAAGCTTAGCTTGGGTTCAGCTATGCGAGCAAAGGTCCATTGGTCTAAACGTGCAGTTGTGGGGCGACATTGCACTATTCGGGATGGAAGTGTGTCGCGCGGGCTATGTATGGGCATGGCACGAAAGACGTGCATGACAATGGCCAAGGACTAAAGGTTGCCTTACTTGGGCGAAGCACAAGCCGATTACGGATGCACTAGGCGAGTGTCAAGCTTCAGGATTGGGCTGTGCACGCGAGAGCGATGCTCAGTTCTAGGTGAGGGACAAGACATGTCCTAAGCCAACCCCCAGGGCGCGCATGTATTATGATCCTAAAACGAGAAGCGCCACAACTTGTCGAGGCCAAGAGCCTAGACATCGTACGAGCGGCACAATTGGAGCAAGCCTTCTAGGAAAGCTTCACCACAGGCACAAGATCGTGCTTGAAAAACCTGGGAAAGGAGATAGGCTGGCCTGCAGCGAGGGAAACTGCAGGCACCGCACGGGCGATTCGGTGCCGCTGTCGAGCATAAGAAAATGAGCCCGTGACAATGTACTCTATCAAGTCGTTCATTGTCTCACAGTGTTTCTTAGCATAGCAGACGCGAATGCCGCACACGCCCACTAACACTTCCTAAATATCTTGAGGCCTACTTTCCCTATGCGTAGAGGCATGCTCGATACTCGTAGGAGGATGAACCTAGCTAGCGTCCAGGGGCGGCTCAAACATATGTGCCACCTAAAGCCAAAATTTAATGTGAGGCCTAAATATTTATTTTTAAAATTATTAATAATTTTTTAAATCGATTTCCTCTAATAATTCCTTTTCAATTGATAATATAGCCAACAAATTAAACAAATTAATCTATCTTGAGACATTATTAATCTTAGATAAGATTTTATCAATTATAATCTTGAAAATTTCTTTTCTTGGAGACAACTGTTATAAAAAACTCTACTTTTATACGAAAAGTACTAAATATTATTTTTTAAAATACTTATAAATCTATTATTTCTAAAAAAATGGGCCCCCAAGCCTTACCTGGATCTATATTAGAGCCGGCCCTGCTAGCGTCTATCAAGAGGATAGTCCGCCCAAGTGCCGCACCTGACACTAATCGAGACTAGATCAGTGACAAAGTACCTCAACAAGTCAATCACATACTATAAAAAGAAATTAAATTGGTACTTAAGTTGTGAAAAAAACATGGATGTTATGAGATTATTTGGTGTTTTCCCCAAAAGGAAGCAGATACTCGTCAATATTATTGATAACTATACACAGTCGGTTAAATCATCTCACATTAGCTGAAAGGCTAAAAAACCGTCGACAAGAAGAGAGGTACATACATCGACAAGTAAGTAGCTATCTATAGTTCTTGATAAAACACTAAAACAAAAATGGATAACAAGCTTCACATTTTGTCATGATCAGTGTCCACTGTATTGTATTAGCAGCACCCAAAACAGCTCAAGGATATATGGCAAGTAGCCATGCCAGTTGACATTCAAAGTACATCAAACTTCAATAAAACTAGTTGGTGCTTTTGCAGTCTGGAATATTAGTATAATAAAAAGCTAGTATTTGCTTATAGTCATAGCTCAAGTGCTATTTATTGATGAAGCATTTTGTTGGAAGAATAGGCAGATTGCAGTGCAATCATCTCTCTTGCTGTTAGGGAACTTCATTTTCCAAGCATCTATAGAAGCATCTACCACTGCTTTCGCGGCTGCTGATCCATCATTTGTTGAACACACTATGGAAACGACTTGGTCATTGCTCAGCACATCCCACACCTAATGTGTTACAATGAAAAAAGGATATGTCAAGAGTTGTAGACACAGAGGAAAAAACAGAATAAAATTATAAGTATAGAGTTAAAATGGGCTTACCCCATCGGATGCTAGAACAAGAAACTGATCATTTGGAGAAAGATGGTGATAAGAAACATCAGGCCTTGAGATGATACCATAGTTTTTGAGCATGAAATCTCCGAAAGCTCTAGACATGGCGAGTCCAGGAGCGTCTTCATAGGGCAACCACACTCTCTGTATATGTGGCTCTTTTTCTAGTGCAAGCACTCTTCCTCCGCAGTTCCTTATTCTTTCTGCTTCAGCTGCATCAAACAAGTTTTTATTAGTAAGCATATTTTGAAACTGAACTATGACTAATTTAATGTCAAATAGTTAGGAGTAAGAGTCTTACAAGGCAGACTAGGCTTCAAATCAGTAGTTAACTGAACAGCCTCAGTTGTTCCTTCATCTGTCTTTCTTCCTAGTACAGCTCGAGAATCGCCAAGATTAGCTATAATCAGATCATCATCCTATAACATATAAAACATTCAAATAACAAAATTATATATCAAATTTTATAAATCAAAATGAAGATTCAATTTCTGAATGATCATGGAATACTTTCTCATTACCTGTCTTATAGCAACAACAGCAGTTGTTCCACTGCAAGAAAAGTCCAATTTCTCAAGACTTTTAATATCTTTATCCACCACCTTAAAGGAGCTGAGACAAGCCTCTTTCCACTTATTAAAGTTCTTGTTCTTCACCGATTCATCAACTTCTTTCACATTTTGTTTTGGAGAAGTGATTTTTGGCAGAGAGAGTATATGTTTCAGAAGCAAAGATGGCAACTTATTCATAACTAACTTGCTGACTATCTGTCCATTCTCTCCATGCCCATCAAAAACTCCACTGAAAACTCCATTTTCTACACCATACCCCTGCCAGAAAAAGAAAGTTTCCATTTTTAGACACCCTATACAAAACCTATACTTAAATGATAAAACTCAGAGAAATTGATCACAAACCTGATAGAGAATAGCAGAATCCTGATTGAGTCCTTTGCTTCCTTGTTGAGAATAAACTGAACCAATTTGTTGGTAACCATTGGCACCATTATTGTTGTTGTCTTCATAGTGAACCAAATTTTCATGGCCGTAATCAATAGCATGAATCTCAAAAGATGCAGTGGATATGCAGATACCCATTTTGTCAACTGTTTTTTTTTCTTTACTTTTTTCCTTGTTTGTGGTTCCTACTTTAACAACTGAAAGAGAATCCTGTATTTAAAGGAATTTTAGACCTTTGGAAGGAGTTGAAAACGGGATTAATAAATTCTATAAATAGTAAAATAATGTAGTTGTGGCTCCAGAGGATTCCAAAAACTCATTCAGATGCAATAATACATTTGTTAATTGTATTGTATTATTCTAGATTACCCCAAGATTCATTTCAAGGGGCAACTGAGTTGTACTTTTGTAGGTTCTCCACACGCACATTTTAATATTATTAAATACATGGTTTACTTGTCCTTACTTTGTTTTCGATGGATCTTCAAGAAAATAAATTAATCCATCCGTTTCAATTTAGATAAGATAGTTTGACTCGACATGAAATTTAAGAAAAAAAATACTTTTGAAACTTATGGTCTTAAAAGCTTAAGGGGTAAAAGTTTTGTGGGGTCATGACATTTGTGTGGTTATAAAAGCTTTTCATTAATGTAAAATGGGTAAAATGAATAGTTTAAAGTTGAATTATTTTCAAATTTAGAAATATATTATTTATTTTGGAACAAACTAAAAAGGAAAGTACTTCATCTAATTTGAAACAGATGGAGTATTATTTTTGTGCCATTGCTGAAAATTATGATCTCTCATTTCTATAGAGTGGTTGTTAGGGCAGCTATGTTGTATGGGAACGTATTGACCAGTCAAGAACTCTCATCTTCAGAAGATGAAAATAGCGGAGATGAGGATGCTGAGGTAGATGTATAGGCATATTATGAGAGATATGATTAGAAACAAAGTTATTCGGGACAAGGTGGGAGTGACCTCAGTGGATGACAAGATGAGGGAAGCGAGACTGAGATGGTACCACTACTAGAAATTCGGTAAAAACCGACCAAAGTTGGACCAAGACACGACCATTTACGTGTGGACGGTATTTTAGGGGTCGGAAAGGAATACCGACCAAAGTTGGTTAGAAATTACCGACCAACTTTGGTCGGTCAATTAAATTCAAAAAACAAATATTGCAAAAAAAAATCGACCAAAGTTGGTCGGTTTTTTCCTACCAAAGTTGGTCGGTATTTTAATTATGTAATCAAAAAATTCACCATCTGGGAATCGAACCGGGGTCTGTACTGTGGCAGGATACTATTCTACCACTAGACCATTGGTGCATTTTATTTTAAGACTGTCTTTTATTTGATTTATACTCTTTAATTGTATTTTCGTACGAAAATAACCGACCAAAGTTGGTCGGTTTTATTAAAAAGTAAAATTACCGACCAAAGTTGGTCGTTTTTTTTAAATGATCGGCCGAATTAACCGACCAATTTTGGTCATTTTTTTAATATTAGTTTTTATTTATTTTAATTGAAAAACCGACCAAAGTTGGTCGGTTTCTTGAAAAATAAATTTCGCGGGACTCAAAAATAGTTTCCCGCATTTTTGCGCCAAAGAAAACCGACCAAAGTTG
The DNA here is from genome assembly GCA_000715115.1 of Nicotiana otophora. NCBI lineage: Eukaryota > Viridiplantae > Streptophyta > Magnoliopsida > Solanales > Solanaceae > Nicotiana > Nicotiana otophora. The sequence continues at coordinate 10,358 of AWOL01S0108733.1, forward strand.
GTCGGTTTCTTGAAAAATAAATTTCGCGGGACTCAAAAATAGTTTCCCGCATTTTTGCGCCAAAGAAAACCGACCAAAGTTGGTCGGTTTCGTAAAAAAAAAAAATATTTTGAAAAACCGATCAACTTTGGTCGGTCGACCTTGGTCGATTTTTGTCGAATTTCTAGTAGTGTACATGCATGTGACGAGGAGATGCACAGATGTCCGTCCTAGTGAGGAGGTGCGAGAGATTGACTATTGAGTATCTTAGGAAAGGTAGAGGTAGGCCGAAGAAGTATTGGGAAGAAGTGATTAGACAGGACATGACATGTCTCCAGCTTTTCGAGGACATGACCTTAGATAGGAAGATATGGAGGTCGAAAATTAGGGTAAAAGATTAGTAGGCCGTCGAGTTTGGTACTCCATTTTTAGACCAGTATTAGTATTATCATTTTAGTATTTTCTTATTCTTCGATTCTAGATCATTAGATCATCTGTTGTTCCCCTTGCTTTGGTTATCTTTGTTATTTTTGTTGTTAATAATCTTGTCTTTAGTATTTTCAATATGGCTTCTTTATTACAGTTCTTATGTTCAAACCTGCTGAAAATTATTTTTTCTATAGTCGAGGGTCTTTCGGAAATAACCTCTTTACCTTCATAAGGTAGGGTTAAGATTTGCGTACACTTTACCCTCAACTCCACAATATGGGATTACACTGGGAACGTTGTTCTTCTTAAAATTGTCACAAAAGAATGATCAGCAAATTTTAGCTCATCCTCTTAACACTTTGTGGAAGTTAGAAGGCGTAATGGGGTGAAGTAGGTTGATGATGACATTTATATGAGCTATATAGGAAAGGATTTATCTTTTAAACAAAATTTTACTTCATAGTGTAATTTGTGCAATCAATGTAATTTACCCTACAATAGAAGGTTACTTGATATTTTCCAGGTTTTTAACTTTACTGATAATGTCTAGTTATCTCTAATTATATTTTTGGCGGTCCTATAATATTAAAAAAAAAAAATCACAATGCCAATGTAGAGGTGGAAACTGGAGATGATTCAAAAGTCGGCAATGCCAACTGTTAGTCAAAGCCCTTAACGTAAGGCATTAAAATGACTCAACAACAACAACAACAACAACAACCCAGTATAATCCCATTAGTGGGGTCTGGGGAGGGTAGTGTGTACGCAGACCTTACCCCTACCCTGGGGTAGAGAGGCTGTTTCCAAATGACCCTCGGCATCCTTCCCTCCAAGAACTCCCCACCTTGCTCTTGGGGTGACTCGAACTCACAACCTCTTGGTTGGAAGTGGAGGGTGCTTACCATCAGAGCAACCCACCTTGTCTAATTAAAATGACTCAATTAAACAAAATAAAACTATGTGACCTAATTGAGGGTTTTTGGTACAGCTCTTCTACAACAACAACGACGACGACCCAGTAAAATATTATAAAGTGGGGTCTGGAAAGGATAGTGTGTACGCAGACCTTACTTCTAACCCGATGAGGCAGAGAGACTATTTTCGATAGACCTTCGGGTCAGGAAGATGAAAAAAAATAAGAAGAGACAATATATCAGTATCATCAACAAAAATCATAGAAATAGTAATAACAGCATCATAAAAATCATAAAATAGATGACATGCAATAACAACAACAACAACAACAACCCAGTATAATCCCACTAGTGGGGTCTGGGGAGGGTAGTGTGTACGCAGACCTTACCCCTACCCTGGGGTAGAGAGGCTGTTTCCAAATGACCCTCGGCATCCTTCCCTCCAAGAACTCCCCACCTTGCTCTTGGGGTGACTCGAACTCACAACCTCTTGGTTGGAAGTGAAGGGTGCTTACCATCAGAGCAACCCACCTTGTCAATAATAATAATAAGCAGTAATTAAGGCCCGAAGCTATGAAAAACAAAAAGGATAGTGTGGACACAACAGTAACCACTAGCTGTCTAAGATCGACCCTTTCAAACAAACCTCACCCCCAGTATGAAGTAGAAAAAGCTCGACTGCCCCCTAACCTACAACCCTAATGCTCGACCTCCAGACCTTCCAATCAAGGGTCATGTCCTCGAAAATCTGCAGTCATGCCATGTCCTGCCTGATCACCTCACCCCAATACTTCTTAGGCCGTCCTCTACCTCTTTTCGTACCCACTAAAGCCAACCGCTCACACCTCCTCACCAGAGCATCAAGGCTTCTCCTCCGCACATGCCTGAACCATCTGAGCCCCGCTTCCCGCATCTTGTCATCCACAGTAGCCACGCCCACCTTCTCCCGATTATCTTCATTCCTAATCTTATCCATCCTAGGGTGCTCGTACATCCTCATCTCTGCTACCTTCATCTTTTGGATATAAGAGTTCTTAACCGGCCAACACTCTGCCCCATACAACATGGCATGTCTAACTACCGCTCTATAAAACTTACCTTTGAGTATCGGTGGCACTTTCTTGTCACATATGACTCCAGATGCTAGCCTCCATTTCATCCACCCCACACTTATACGATGAATAACGTCTGTGAGCACCTAATTTTTGCCCTAATATAAAATTACTCCTAAAACAAATCCAAAAAATAGCTTTAAATTATTTTTCTATATTTTTACTTAGTTTGCTTTGTACGTATTCATGTTTGATGCATTTTTAAGTTGCATTTTAAATCTTAAAGAAAATACAAGGAGTGTTAAATAAATTGATTAGTCTTGCTAAATACAAAGAAATAAAAGAGAAGGCTATGGGGTCTCATTATATCTTTGGGTCAGGTGCTTCTAGTGGCCCATTTTCCTTCCATTCGCCCTAGCCCACTACCCGCCGGCCCAAAAT
>AWOL01S0108741.1:3689-17763 GCA_000715115.1 Nicotiana otophora
CATGGTGGGAAGAGTACTTGGCCATGGTGGGGCGGCTGTTATTGCAGTTTGTCAATACACAGATCGGATTGGAACATATCCGTTATAAATGCGGATAATCTTACGTTAATATTTACTATTAACAAATAAATTTGGTTCAAAAAATTAATCAATCAATCGATCATTTGACCAAATCCAAATCCAAATCCAAATTCGAAGCCGAGCCGAGCGAGCGACGACGACGACGGTGCGAGGCTTGCTTTCTTCTTAACTCTTTAAGAGCTACAAGAAGAGCAATTATATATATACCCGCTAAAACTCTTTTTCTCTTCCAATATGGGACAATGTCTCCATTTAAGTCCCTCCATATTGAGAAACCATTGTCATAGCTGAGCGGTAATATGGCAATGCAAAAATATGTGATTAATAGCCTGTTTGGCCAAGCTTCGTTTTGGGCCAAAAATGTTGTTTTGGCCAAAAGCACTTTTGGCCAAAAATTGAGGTGTTTGGCCAAGCTTTTGGAAGGAAAAAAGTATTTTTGAGGAAAAGCAGAAACAGTTTTTGATAAGCAGAAAAAAATAGCTTCTCTCCAAAAGTATTTTTTCTGAGAAGCACTTTTGAGAAAAATACACTTAGAAGCAGTTTTCAAAAGCTTGGCCAAACACTAATTACTGCTCAAAAGTATTTTTCAAATTAATTAGCCAAACACAAACTGCTTCTCACCAAAAACACTTTTAAAAAAAGTACTTTTGAGAAAAGTATTTCTCAAAATAAACTGATTTTAGAAGCTTGGCCAAACAGGCTATAACACCGTATGGCTTGCCTCTACATAAACAGCTTTTCAAACATAATTGAAAGTTGTGTTAAACACGCCTATTACCAACCAACAGAAACATGCCACCTTATAAGGAGCATTTGATTCCATCAAGCACTTGTTCTCTGAATTCTTTGCACAACACTAATGCAAATAAACACGCCTACATAGAGCAGAGATTCTCACCCTACCTGCAAATTAGGCTACTTGCTAACAATCCAAGCTGGAAACTCTTACTACCCAAAGCCTAATACTTTGTTAGCTTAGACTGCCTTTGAATACATTCCTTGTTTTACTCGATGAGAGAACCAAAACTTCCCACCAATTGCTTGTTGGGCAGATGAACATTGTGGCCTCTCTTAAAGGTCTTGACATTTTCTTTGAAGAATCTCACTCGTCTAATATGCAATATCATTGTTTTAGACGCTAGTGTCTAGGCCAGTTTGTTCGCACCTCGACTATTCCATCGGGTACCTGCTACTGCTACTGTCCACCAGCACGATAACTCTTCCCACCAAAGCTTGGAAAGATGGAACGAAATCACCTAGTGTTTTTGCCTCAGCTAAGATTTATAACTGTTCTTATGGCTCTACTCTCATTTCAATAAACACTAGGTCACACCCTTGGGTGCATCTAATACGCAATATCATTTGATAAACTGAAAAGAGATGTCGAAGTTAGGAGAGGAAGAGATGGAGGTACTTTTAAGATAATTTAAGAAGTGACTTCTTTTTAATATAGCACATACATGAGAAATAAGTAAAAGAAACGGAAGCTAGAATCTGAGAAATTAAGGATAATCATATACACGAAACCTTAATATAATTTTTCTTTAATAACATACTAGACATTGATAAGAAAATGTGTGCTTTTCTTTTTCTTTAAATAGCTTTTGTGAAATTCACAAGTAGTTGAATTACCACCTTTTTCTAGTTATATGCATGGATATTTCTGCTTAAATTCATTAAGGGGTCGTTTCGTTCAATTGTGGGATAGACAGGGATATTCATCCCATGGGATTAGCTATCCCACCATTTTGGTATAAATTTTATCCGGGATTAACTGATACCCATAACTAAACATGGGATAAATACAATCCCAAATTCTATTCCAACATTTAGTATCCTTATCTGGCAACCCAATGACCCCTAAAGGTATACACTGCACGTGGTGCCAGTTTTCCACCAAGTCAAATTAACTATCAGGTTTGTGATTACATTTGATATATCCAGTGAAGATGAGACACCCTTATCTCTACCAGATATATCATTGCCAAGGAGCAACTTTGCTAAATTTTCGTTCATCAACTGCAAATCTAAACGGGAAAAGAAGAACAATAGGTTATAGATAGAGAAGAACTGGAGAATGTAGTGTGTTTTTGATGTAAGATATAATGTGGAATCTCCTTCATGTATAAATAACTTAATTAATCTACATGAATTTACTTTGGAATACAAACAGGTGCCAGAAGTTGTAAAGTATGACTTTTAGGCTTTTCAAATGAAATAATGAGAGTAAAAAAGAACAAAAAAGAAGAAAAAATGATAAATATGATTCTTAGTTTACAGATGTGTTGCATCACCTTACTTAAGACCAAAAATTATATAATATACTAGTAAATTTAAAGAGTTCGTTGAATATAAGTCGATTTTCCCATGTGCGACGCAAGTTATACTTGCAAATGATATAAATTCTGTACTGGAGTTCATTGATCCCGTGTGTAATTGAGGTAAAAAACCAGCCAATAACGTCGCTAGACAATTCCTCCTTGGTGTTGTTAAAAAGATTAGTTATCGAAAAGTTTCAGTTGGTTGTACCTCAATATAAAAGAATCAAAGCAACCAAGTCAATCAAATAAATGCGATAATGCAACAAAAGGCTAAACTGATAAAAAGCAAATATTAACATATAGTACGTAATTCTTATTGATCAGCTTTGCCAATGTAACAGATGCAAGTATAACGTCTTCTGATCTCGAGCACAGGTATATTGGTAGACAATGGTCCTTCTTAAGTGTGATATATGTGTGTCCACAATAGCTGAAATTTACTAACTTGTTTACTATTGAACCTGGGATCAAACCTGCTTCAGCCTCCAACCTTTAGATAAGACACAGACAACTAAAATGACATGTTCGAAGGAGATAAATGTAGGGGGAATCAAATGAGAGAGTTAAAATTTGCAAACTAAATATTCCTTTTTTATTGTTATTTTGCAAACTAAATATCATAAGCCTCAATAGTCTATTAAACACAACAACAATCCACCAGCCAAGATTACAATGAAGGAGAATAAACAGATTAACTTAGCTTTAAACTGATAATACGGTAAAAATAATAATTTAAAACAAACAATAAGTTGCAATCACATTATTAGTGATGGCATAACCCAAGTTGGCGGGCAAATAAGGCTTATTGACAATCCAGGATAAAATGATTCAATTTTTCCATCTTCTAGATTGTAAGCCCCCATATCTCTTCCAGCCCCTCCTTCCACATTTCTAACATACTCTAACCAATCATCAGTAAAATATATGTGATTAGGTTTGATTCCTGAAAACTTAGAAGAGTCAACGCAACTTGCTCCATTGCGACCCAAAAAAATTGATGAATCTCCCAAGGTTTTAATATCCTCGTCCTTGAATTTACCTTTGGTTATATCTAATTCAGATATTTTAAATTTAAAGCTCTTAAAAGTACCGTTTGGATCGTCATGTATGCTCTGGATTGCATATCGAGTAACAAGTAATAGTGCACCAGATAACTCAACTAGGTAGAACTGAACTGAAGGCAGTTTAAACATATCATCTTCAAGCTCAGCAAGCAAGCGTGTCTGTACACTTGGTTGCGTAATGTTAGGCCCTGCAATATCATAAGCCCATACTTCGCCACGGTAACTCACGGAATAGAATTGGCCCTTACAAAAAATCATATTGCAGACTCCACCATCAGTAACAACATCAATCTCCGTCCAATTAAGATCTCCGGGTCGCCAAAAAGCCAAACAAGAACCTCCTCCATAATAGTGCACCAACAGCGCATAATCTGATGTAAGAGATGGATTTGCAGATAAGATAGCTTTGTCTATGCAGTGCCAACGCTTTCCTTCACGTGGTCTTTCGAGATAATCGAGACCATGAAAAGACAGTAAATCTTTTCGGGAGGGAAGCTGTATATTGATTCGAGATAGAGGATGCAACAAGTTCATCTCCCCCGTATTATTTGCCACGGTGCAAAGCCATCCCTCNGGGCAAATAAGACTTACTGACAATTCAGGATAAAATGATTCAATTTTTCCATCTTCTATATTGTAAGCCCCCATATCTCTTCCAGCCCCTCCTTCCACGTTTCTACCATATTCCAACCAATCATCAGTAAAATATATGTGATTAGGTTTGATTCCTGAAAACTTAGAAGAGTCAACGCAACTTGCTCCATTGCGGCCCAAAAATATTGATGAATCTCCCAAGGTTTTAAGATCCTCCTCCTTGAATTTACCTTTTGTTATATCTAGTTCAGAGATCTTAAATTTAAAGCTCTTAAATGTACCATTTGGATCCTCACCTATGCTCTTGATTGCATATCGAGTAACAAGTAATAGTGCACCAGATAACTCAACTAGGTAGAACTGAACTGAAGGCAGTTTAAACATATCATCTTCCAGCTCAGCAAGCAAGCGTGTCTGTACACTTGGTTGAGTAATGCTAGGCCCTGCAATATCATAAGCCCATACTTCGCCACGGTAACTCACGGAATAGAATTGGCCCTTACAAAAAATCATATTGCAGACTCCACCATCAGTAACAACATCAATCTCCGTCCAATTAAGATCTCCGGGTCGCCAAAAAGCCAAACAAGAACCTCCTCCATAATAGTGCACCAACAACGCATAATCTGATGTAAGAGATGGATTTGCAGATAAGATAGCTTTGTCTATGCAGTGCCAACGCTTTCCTTCACGTGGTCTTTCGAGATAATCGAGACCATGAAAAGACAGTAAGTCTTTTCGGGAGGGAAGCTGTATATTGATTCGAGATAGAGGATGCAACAAGTTCATCTCCCCCGTATTATTTGCTACGGTGCAAAGCCATCCCTCAGATGGTAAACACTCTCGTCCTCTAGCTTCCGGGAGAAATATGCGTGAAACTTTCTTCTTGGAAAGAGAGTAAAATTCTCGATAATCGTCATCTTTGGCACCCAACATAAGCAACGAGACTTGGGGCGAAAACACATCAAAGTTTTCCTTTGTAGCAGCAGTTCGCCACGAGGTACAAACAGTACCAAAAGCAATGAAATCTTCAATCACTTTAACACGCTTTGCAATATCAGTAATCAGATCGATGAGCAACTCTGCCCAGTTCGCCATAGTTTGAGGATGTGAGGCTTCTCTATTTCTAGGGCAAGGAAAAAGAACCGCTTCCATAGCAAGGCAAATGAATCTAAGGACATATATATAGGCGAGCAAGCAAATTCCTATATTGACATGGATTTTGAATACTAATGACAAGTCCAGATTTTTTCTAATTTAGGAACTAGGAATTGGACTGGGCGTGCAAGTAAATTCCTATATTGACAAGGATTTTGCCGATGACAAGCCCAAAATATTCGGAACTAGTTGGATTTGGACTCGAATTGTACAACTAGTATGATAAAGTTCACGATTAGCCATTTTTAGAGTATGTATTTGAAAAAATAGCCTCAGGTTCAAAAGTGTTGAAAATTAACTATTTTTAAAGCAAAAATAAAATTTGAAAAAACAATACAGTAAAAATCACATAGACCTACTTTTTCTGCATTTTCTCAGAATCACATCAATAATCCTCCACTGTTTACATCAGCAGGTTATATCCCTGGGAAAGAAGAGATAAAACAAATATATATTATAAAGTAAGACTTACCAACCCAGATTCGTATCATCTCCCGTTCGTCGCCGTCGATTATCCCGATTTGAAGCTTCCCAATCTTCGGCAACTAGAACCGCCGATGATAACAAACAACAGCTTCAATTTTTATACTTAGGTTTGTCGATTATTTTGATTCAGATATGTTGATACATGTTTGTTGAGGATTTGGTATTTGAAGGTAAGAATATTTGGGGGCTTTCAAAGCGAGATTCTGATTCAAGGAAAAATTAGAATTATCACATTGTGCGAATTTTCTAAATCAAAGAAGCATTGTCTGTCTGAGTTTCTAGATCATCACCAGTTACAAAGATGGATGCTCATTGTGGAGTTTAAATTTGACAGGTTTTACATTCTGGAGTTTAATTTGGAGGAGCTTGAACTCCATAATATCATGATGGGAGTTTAACTTATATATAAGTTTGAATTCCAGCAAATTGTATATTGTGCTGCAAGTTCTCCATATTTTAGCTAAGAATACTAAGGACCCGTTTGGCCATTGATTTTGTCAAAACAAAAATAAGTTTTATTTGACAAACACATGTTTGACCATAGACTTTGTCTATATTTTAGCTAAATACCAAATCCCAAAACCAGCTCAATAATTGGTTTTGGGCCAAAATATTACTATTATATTTTTTAAAAATTGACTCAAACTTTTGTATTTTATAAAAGAGCCCACCATTTATTATTTTGTAACGATGTTGCTTCGTTTTCTCAGTCATCTGATAGTGTATCATGTAGTTCATTATAAAAATGATAATTTTGTATCAAATTTATTTATGTTGAGGACTATGGTTTGCGATATTATAATTAATGTTATTGATAATGGTACTGTTGGGTATTTGTGATAGTTTTTAGAACTTGTGGGTATAAGTCATGTTTCATGTTTTTCCAAATCAAACTTCACCCAAAATAGATGTCCAAACACATTTCATCTTCAAACCAAACTTCACTCAAATCAGATTTTTCAGAATAAATTTGGGAATCTATGGCCAAACGCTAGCTTAGTTTGTGTTTGGCTAATCAATTTAAAAAGCACTTTTGAGCAACAATTAATGTTTGACAAAATTTTAAGAAACTGATTCCAAATATATTTTTCTTAAAAACGTTTTTCAAAAAGTGCTTTTAGGGAGAAGTTAAATATTGTTGCTTCTACACAAAAGTATTTTTTTCCCTAGAAGATTGGCCAAACACCACAACTTTGAAAACAAAGTACTTTTGGCCTAGAGAAACTTGGCCAAATAGATTATAGCAGTGACTATTGCTAATTACATTTGAATTTGCGGTTATCTTTCAATTACCGATCTGAAAAATGGCTAACTTGTGCAATTTTTACTTGAGACTATGAATCGTGGCGCAAAGGTCTAACATGAGTTGAGACGGCTCACATAATTATCATTCGAATTGAGAAATGTATATTGTTAATTGCCTCCAAAACTAATAGCCGACAATATATATTTTTTGTATATATGCATATTATATACGAAAAATATACATACTTTATATAATTTTCGGATAGCAAATACATTAATTTCGACCGACCAACCAATGTTTTTATTTTGCCTTACTTCACACAACCCAAACATGGTATATCTACTTGCATTCTAGCTCAGCCAGATAAAGGAAAAGGGAAAACAAAAATCCAAAAAGATAAGTATATTAGATTTCTTAGTTACATTCTTTTCGTTCATATTGATTTTATTTCTTTCGATGTACAAACTTATGTAAGTTCACTGATTATTTAATGCTTTTTATTGTGATATATTTGATTGAACATAGCTTAAGTTACATTACATTTTTCCACTGTTGTAGAACAGCATTGACGGAAATATGCAAGAAAACATGGTCCTAAATAGGGTGAAAAAGCTCTGTAGAGACGTTATATTTGTGAACTGAATACCAAGGAGGCACATTAAGTTAAAGACATAATATTTGTGAACTGAATATCATAGGCCTAAATCATTCGGAGAAAATAAAGATAGAACTGATTAAAAACTTAGTAGGTGTTTGGACATAAAAATTATAATTTTGAAGAAAAGAAAAGGTAGTATTTGGAGTTAAGTTGAAATATAATATTGAAATTTGAAATTGTATTTAAACATGTATTTTACTTTAAAAAATATTACAATTTTATGAATGGGAAAAAAGGTTTTTCTAAAAATATTGAAATTTTGAAAAACTCGCTTTCGAAAAATATCCAAATACTTGCAAAATTTTATGGAGGGGTCGGGCCTATGCGAAAGGCGTGGGCTATAACACACGGAAATCAGGCGGAATTCTAGTTTTACTGTTCTAAAACGGCAAAAAACGAGGAACGGTCATGGCAGGGCGGTGATTATTGTTCCTTAGATCGTTTTTGATGGTCTGGAAAAATTTTTAGGCGATCCGGGTCCGAAGGCCTGACCCAATGCGGAAGGCATGGGCTATAGCACATGAAAATCAAAGAATAGAGCGGAATTCCAGTTTTATGGCTGTAAAACACCAAATAACGAAGAACGGTCGTGGCGGGGCAGTGAATATTGTTTCTTAGGTCATTTTTTATGGTTCAAAAAATTTTAGGCGATCCGGATCAGGGGGCTCGGGCCCATACGAAAGGCGTGGGTTATCGCACTCGAAAATCTAGATTTCGGGCGGAATTCCAGATTTATGGTCCTAAAATGCCAAAAACCGAAGAACGATCATGGCTGGGCAGTGACTATTGTTCCTTTGGTAATTTTTTATGGCCCGAAAAACTTTTAGGCGATCTGGGTACGGGGACCCGGGCCCATGCATAAGGTGTGGGCTATAGCATATGAAAATCAGGTAATCATGCGAAATTCCAATTTTATGGTCCTAAAATGTCAAAAATGAGGAATGGTCATGGCGGGGCGGTGACTATTGCTTCTTAGGTCATATTTGATGCTCCGAAAATATTTTAGACAGCCCGGGACTGGAGGACCGCGCCTATGCGAAAAGCGTGGGCTATAGCATATGAAATTCAGTTAATCGGGCGGGATTCAAGATTTATGGCCTTAAAACACAAAACACGGGCACGGTCATAGCAGGGCGGTGACTATTTTTTCGTTGGTCATTTTTGATGGCTCGAAAAACTTTTAGGCGACCGGATCCCAAGGTCTAGGCCTACGCGGAAGGCGTGGGCTATAAATTTGGGAATCGAGCGACATTCAAGTTTTATGACCTTAAAACGCCAAAAAATAAGGAATGGTCATGGCTGGACGGTGACTATTGGTCCTTTGGTCGTTTTTAATGGCCCAAAAATATTGTAAGCGATTTGGGTCCAGGGGCCCTGCCCATGCAAAAGGCATGGGTTATACAGCACATGAAAATCATGAAATCGGCGGAACTCCAGTTTTAAGGCCCTACACGACAGTGACTATTGTTCCTTTCAACATTTTTATGCCCCGAAAAGGTTTTAGGTAATCTGGGTCCAGGGGCTCAGGACCATACAAAAGGCATGGGCTATAACACACAAAAATCCAAAAATCGGGGCGGAATTCCAGTTTAATGGCTTTAAAACGCCAAAAAATGAAGGAACAGTCATGGTGGTACGATGGCTATTATTTCTTTGATCGTTTTTGATAGCCCGAAAAATTTTTATACGATCCGGGTCTGGGGGCCCGAGCCCATACGGAAGGCATGGGTTATAACTGTTACGCAACGCCTTCCTGAAGTTCCTTGGAAGGGCGACGTAAGGCTAAGCAATCGATGTCAGTACGATTGATATCCACCAACTGAGGTCCCCTCCATATGCTAGACTAGATTGTTAGTGTCGTACGGGAAAACCAATGTCATGAGCAATTGAGAGAGAGCAGAAAAGAGAGTTAAGAATGAAAGAAAGCTTGATTGCATTGAATGAAAGATATTACAGAAAAACAACACGGTGTCGGGGGGAGAGACACTAGTACAGAGAATTGTTTGCTTTCTTGAAAGTTTGATTGCTTGGTCCCCCTTAATAATGCTTAAAAACAATAAACCAAAGTTACATGACTAGACCTATGAAAGCTGTAAAATCACACTTAAAGAAAATACAGTAAAACTACTCTATATTTATAATGAAAAGGACTTAGTCTTCTACAACGTAGAAACAAGTCCGTTGACGGTAACTTTGTCTTTAGCATCAGGGTCGGTGCGCGTGATATTGTTGCGCGCGCGGCGCTGTTGGCATCTGCCTGTGGATGGGCGTTGGCGATGGCTATCGGTGGGGCGACAGAGGTACATACGCAATTGTCTCTTGGAGCTGCCGAGACCACGGGGCCGACCGTGGCGCTGGGCGTTGGGAGGCTTGCCAGGATGCCACGGAGCACGTCCAAGGGGTCATGGGGCATGGCTAGAAAGCCGCCCATGACATTCTCCCCCACTTGAGTTGGCGACGTCCTCGGTGTCTTACTTGCAAGATAATCATCAATTAGGCTCTTGTAGGCTTTGAGGTTTGTTTCCCTCTCCCAAGTATTCTCATCTGCATCACATCCCTGCCATTTCACCAAGAACTCTTGGTGATCTTTTCTTGAAGCGTGAATCACTCGATCATCAAGAATAACTTCAGCATGCCTTTTCCCGGTTGAATTGGGGCCTCAAATACTTGGTATTGTGAGTTGGCTTCGTGAAGGATCCTCCATATCTTAGCGAAAAGGTTTCAGGAGATTGACATGGAAAACATGATGTATTTTCGACCAAGCTGGGGTATCCACTCGGTATGCAACTTTCCCAATACGCATTTCAATGAACAAGGGTCCAATATATTTTTGCAATAGGCGAGGGTCATGGACCCCTGAAAATAAGTACCTCTTTGGGATTTTGACCATCACTTTGTCTCCCACTTGGTATTCAACAAAGCGACGATTCTGATCAGCATGCCTCTTCATCCGCTTTTGGGCTTTGACAAAATTGCTCCGCACTATCTCCAAATTTTGCTTCCATTCTTTTGATAAGCTAGCAGCCCGAGGAGATTTTGACATGTTTGGTGCGTTCACAGTATGTGGGTGTAGCGGTTGTTGTCCGGTAATAATTTTAAAAGCGTTTTTGTTGGTACTTGAGCTCTTTTGTGAATTGAAACACAGTTGAGCAACATCCAGAAGCTTCACCCGATTCTTCTGCGATCCGGTTACAAAGTGCCGGAGATATTCCTCTAGCATGCCATTGAATCGCTCCGTCTGACCATCATATTGTGGATAAGAACTTAAGCTATGACTCAATTTTGACTCGAGACACTTAAAGAATTGGGTCCAAAAGTTGCTAGTGAAGCGTGAGTCGCGATCACTAACAATGTCTTTAGGTAGGCCCCAATATTTGACCACATGAGAGAAGAAGAGTCGAGATGTATCTTCTGCTGATATATATTGTGGGGCTGCTATAAAGGTAGCATATTGGAAAACCGATCCACCACAACCAAGATAGTTGTGAGATCTCCGACCTTGGGAAATCCGGTGATGAAGTCCAGGGAAACGCTTTCCCAAGGCCTTTTTGGGACAGCTAGTAGTTCCAAGAGTCCTGACAGCGTCAAGCGGTCTGACTTATCCTTCTGGCATACTAGACAAGTCTTCACATATTGAGCGACGTCATCGACCATTTAAGGCCAATAATATGCACGGCGAAGCAATGCCATGGTGAGTTCCTCACCGGGATGACCAGCCCACAAAGTATCGTGGCATTCCGCCAGAAGAGCCCTTCGCAGATCTCCTCCTTTAGGAACATAAAGTCGGTTCCCTTTCACTTTCAGGAACATAAACCGGCGAGTCTTGCCCTGTCCTACCAAATCAACTAAATATTGTGCAACAGGTTTCTTAATGAGTAGATCCTGTATCTGGTCTTTTATGGTGGTGGTTACTTCGCTTCCCCTTAGGGCGGCGAGTACACACACCGATGCTAGATCAACTCTCCGACTGAGCGCATCAACAACATGATTGGTCTTCCTACTTTGGTACTCCAAGTTGAAGTGAAATTCTGCTAGGAGTTTCTGCCACCTAGCCTGTCGACCATTCAACTTTGGCTGGGTCATGAAATGGCTAAACGGCTGTGTTGTCTGTCTTGACCATGAATGGGGTTCCAAGTAGATAATGCCTCCAAAGACGCAAGCAATGAACGACAACCAATAATTCTTTCTCGTGGGTGGCATAGCGTTGCTCTGCATCCTTCAGTTTCTGGCTCTCGTACGCTACGAGATGCCCTTCTTATAGCAAGACTCCACCAAGTGCATAGTCGGAGGCATCCGTTTGTACCTCGAATAGCTTGGCCAAATCAGGGAGGGCCAAGACAGGGCTACTAGACATAGCCATTTTCAATGCGTTGAAGGTCTCTGCTCGCTTGGGGCCCCAATCCCAGGGTGTGGCCTTCTTGAGAAGTTCTGTCAGCGACACTGCAATGAGGGAGTAACTTTTCACAAAATGCTGATCGAAGTTGCATAGGCCAAGGAACGACCTCAAGGCGTCGATATCCTTAGGAGGCGGCCATTCTGTGATTTCCTGAATCTTCTGTTGGTCCATCTTGATCCGCCCTTCCTCGATGACATGTCCGAGGAAGTCAATTTGTTTCTGAGCAAAGGAGCACTTGGAAAGCTTCGCATATAATTCGTGCTCTCGCAATCGGGCTAGGACCTTTCGCAAGTGCTCCAGGTGGTCTTCCAGTGTCTGGCTATATACCACAATGTCATCCAAATAAACCATGATGAATTCATCAATGTATTCTCGGAAGACTTGGTTCATCAAGGTGCAAAATGTGGCTGGCGCATTAGTCAAGCCAAAGGGCATAACCAGGAAGTCGTACGACCCATATCTTGTCACGTAGGTCATCTTGTGTTCATCACCCTCTGCAATCCGAACTTGCCAATAACCTGTCCTCATGTCTATTTTGGTGAACACCGTCGCGCCACCCAGTCTATCAAACAAGTCTGCCATTAGCGGAATAAGGTACTTATTTTTCACGGTGACTTTGTTTAGAGCCCGGTAATCCACGCAGAGTCGTAAGCTACCATCATATTTCTTTTGGAATAACACAGGGGACCCGTATGGGGACTTGGAGGGCACGATAATCCCTGTGTCTAGCATTTTCATCAATTGTCTCTGAAGCTCGGTGAGTTCGGGTTGTGACATTCTGTACGGCGCCCGAGCAGGTGGCTTCGCACCCGGCACCAACTCGATCTCATGGTCCACAGTTCGCCTAGGCGGAAGATGCTTTGGCATGTCTTGTGGCATGATGTCTTCAAATTCCAGAACCAACTCCTTCACGGGTGCAGGAATGGAACCCGGGGAGCGTTCTATATCTTCCATGCAGAGGGTAGCTAGGAACGTGGGTTCATGTCTTTTGACCCCCTTCTTCAACTGCATGGGCATGCACGGAATAATGCAGGACTTGGCCCCATTTTCTCCCATCATCAGTAGCATGTCTGCATATGGTGCAGGCATGGTGTTAGTCTGTCTTAGGAATTCCAACCCCACTATCAACTCGAAGTCATCTATGATCACCACGCGCAGGTTGAACTTTCTTTCATAAGGGCCAAGTTTCACTGGTACTTCTTTGGCTATTCCACCCACTGGCTGAGGTGGTGAGTTGATAGCCTTGACACGACCTTTGCCCTTTCCTACAACTAGGCCAAGGCGCTCTACCTGAGTCAAGGCTAAGAGTTATGGGTAGCACCGGTGTCTATCATCGCCCGAATGGGCTTGCCATTTACCTTCATGTCGACGAACATTAAGGTCCTCTCTTGATGAAGAGGAGTCCTCTCATTCGCCTTCTTTTTCCCTTTCTTGGCTATTGGACAAGGGTCATTCTTCTTACGTATACCAGCACTGGCTCCCGCTAAGGGCTCAAAAATAGAGCCAACAATTGCATTGAATGCACCTACTAGTTCGGTCTGGTCCGCATCATCGACATCGTCATCCGTCCCATCCTCAAAAGTTTGATAGGCATTCATCTGTGCATGTGGGCATTCATTATTCCAATGTGGTCCGCCGCAACGACGGTATCCTGAAGGTGGTTTCCTCGCCCCGATCATTGTTATTAGACGCAGTGCTAGTACTGCCTGAGGAGGGAGCCTTAGATGTGGTTGCACTCCGGTCTCCTCCACTCCTGCTAGGGCCACCAGTGTTCGGCTGGCCCCCTCTATATCCTCCTCGGACAGGCTGTTGAGGCCTGTCCTTCCGGGCTACCACTTGATAATCCCCAAGGCACTCTGCTGCTTGGATCGCCTTAGGTAACGTGTCTACTCTTTGTCTTTGCAACTCCATACGGGCATAAGGTTCCAACCCTTCCAGGAAGGTGAAGAGTTTGTCTTTGTCCCCCATGTCACGGATGTTCAGTATGAGTGTAGAGAATTCCCGCACGTAATCCCGCACTGATTTGGTCTGGCAGAGCTCCCGTAGCTTTTTCCTAGCATTGTACTCAAC